>CM032392.1:4251448-4441448 GCA_019049475.1 Eueides isabella
ATAATATTTTGGTTTCGAGAACAAGGCAAGTAAGTTTCCATCAAACAAATACAACAAATTCGGCTTTTAAGCTTCACGCTGTATCTCGCACTCTTCATATGCAGGATACGTGAAGCGTGAAACTGAAAATTCTATTATACATTACGTAAGTTATGAGAAAGCCTATATACTAGACTCGGCTTTTATATTGATAAATCTAGATCTAACAATAGGAAAATCGCCACCAACATAAAAAAAATATATAATTTTTAAAACTTTCTCAAAAAAATGGTTATAAATGAAATTAAAATTATTGATATGATGATAAAAAGTGCCATATATCATACTTGTACGTATTACACACTCTTCAATATGATTGGATCGTTCCCCGAATATTACACTCCTATTTCATTTACGCGATTCCGATACACGTTACGTTTTATGGCTATAGCTAAAACAAATTGAGTTGCCATTGAATATTATAAAAATATATAAGATAGTCTTAAAATTTCTGCATACAAGTGGTCATGGTTGATAGCATGTATGCTGGCTAGAGCCAGAGGTAGTTTGTTTCTTACTCAAAATATATAATGATTATTAATCATCTATCTAATTGCTTTATATATTTCTATTATGTATTTTAATTTTATATAATATTTTCTTACAATATAAATCAATGCTTTAAGAAAAAAAAATTGTAGAACCTGACTAAGGTCATTATATATTTTTGTATTTGAAATTTGAAAAAACTTAGTGTAGCATAACCTTGCTTTTTCAACCAAATTTAAGACATTGTATCGCGAACGAAATGAATCATGTATTTTTTTTATTTTATCTTACAAAGCGAATACATTAAAATAACGTACACCCCCGAGTAAAGATAAAAGTTCAAACTCATAAGGGTTTAAAACAGACGCGGCAACTTATGCCATAAGCTGCAATATTTTACGAAATTTTGTTACCAAAACATACACTGATATATTAGATAGTAACTTTCTTCTTGAGTAACGTCGCACATACTTTATGTATTCTACTATTTCAACATCAAAGCAGCGATTAGATTACCCGAACAAGCGTCCCGGCTGGTGTTAAAAGCATTTTGTCCCTACTAAAAAGACTGTGATTATATTTGCATTTCATATAAATATTTATAACATAAAATTAAAATATTGTTCAAATTGTATCAATTAATGTATCTATATTTGGGAATTATTAATTTAAATACTGTTTCTTCGTGGGTTTTGAAAAATCCTAATAATAAATACAACAAAGATGCTTAGAAGGATCTTTGTAATATTTTTCAAACATTAATATGAAATTATTATTTTGTTAGTATAAATATAATATACCTATAATTTTAGTAGAACAGCATGTTTTATACACATCCATTGTCCAAACACATACTTAATATACATGTATGTATATATTTCTTTTCGCGAAAAAAATGTTTTATATTAAAAAAAAGTATAGTAAGAACGTATAGCAAAGTAGCATATTTATTCTACCTACTGAAAACGTTTCGTCACGTCAACGAAATCAGAGCGCTTACGCAATTGTATTTGAAACCCACTTGTTTGACGTTGACAAATTATTTCGCGTGCATTCACCTAAACGTTTGTAAAGTATTATTGATAGTCTACATTTGAATTTATCATAAAAAGAATATGTTTTGAGGCCTGACGTGGCGCAGCGGCACAAGAGTGTGACTGTAACCGACAGGTTCTGGGTTCGATCCCCAGTCGAGGAAATGAAATATTTAATATTTTCAATTTTTCAATTCGCTCTGGCAATAAGGCAAAGCGCGGCGTTGAGTTCCGCCACTCAACACGCAATGCCTCAAATTCGGCGAAAAGTGGGGAACGGAAATGGAACGGAGTGTCTTAAGAGTGTCTCTGCCTACCCTAAAAAAAATAGTATGTGGAAAAGTGGAGAAACGGAGTATCTTAATACTAGGTTCCCAAGTTCCCCCTGCCTATCCTGCCATGTCCGGAATACAGCATAAAGCTGAAAAAAAAATTAACTAGTGAGAATATTCTACGCCAAACATGTTGGTTGTGATTTCGAATCTGAATTTAGAATATTTTATTTTTTCTTGACCTAATAGGACAAAACTTAGTGTTAAGTACATGTTTCTAAATATCATAGATCTCAGTACTGGGCGAATGAAATTACATTATGCCAATATCGTATGAATGAACTACAAGGTTTTGAGCTTAGAGTGATCTATCAAACATGTTTTTCTGCTATATTGTATCATTAAAAAATCATAGCTTATAGGATGAGCATGTATGTCATAATCGGTAGTTGTATAATATAATATATCGTTAATGATTTCATATGATTATTTATATAACGAAATTCTTGATACGTAAGGAAATAATTTACAACTAAGAAAATAAGCTATAATCATTATATCTAAAAATATTTCTTTAAACTATGTTATACCATATATTAATATTAAATGTGGGCTACATTTAATAAATAAATGTACTAACTCATTTCAATCACATTAGAGTGGACAGCTTTTATCAGGAGGTAAAAAGATTTTCACAATGTTGTTCTACCTACGCAGTGTATTTTACTTACAATAATGTTATGAACGATTTATATTCATCACTTCCCTTCCTTTTTAATAACTTTATATCTTGCTATACACATATTATATGAAGTAAAAAAAAATTAAGGCGTAGTAGACCAGACTATGGTTGTTATCGTTACGGTTGTAAGTTTGATCTTGGTCGGGGGTAAATTCCGCATTCCGATACTAAACATGCAATGTATCGAAAATTGGAAAATAAAGTATCTCAACTTGAGACCTAGTTTCCATTACCAGCCCATGTCTATATAGCGATATAGATAACAAAATATAATATATTTTTTGTTTTTTTTTTATTATATTATATTTTGTTCTCTACGATCTCTAGCCGATGTTCATAAAATATACAGTAAATTAAGTTTAAAATTCAATATGTATATTATTAAGTTGATGTCCATTTTATCTTTTAATTGTTCAATTGCTTATAACTTCGCCATACTTAATTCGGCTAACTTGGCAGGATATTTGAATTGTATGTAAATAATTTTAAAAAATCCTAAATCAAAAACAGAAACTACTGCTAAAATATCGATTGACTAGCTTATATACTAAGATTATGTTTAGCTAACGTAAAGTTTCCTAAACTACCGCCATCAAAGCAAAGTACAGCTAAATTAATGAAGTGTTTGTTGGCTTGAGTAATTACTGATGATCTAATAGAGCGGTTAAACTCGTTTAAATTAAGCTTAACCTTTTAAAGGCTTTGTTTAGTGGTCCACCAGAAGTGAAAAAAAAAGAAAGTACGTACAGACATACATATAACAAATATAGTATGTAGATTATATATAAAATATATATTATGTAATTATTACATACATATGTATTATGTAATTTATCCAATTTTTTAGACTGAATGAGTAATGCCAAGCCAGTAAATTTTAAAGTGAAAATTAAAAAAAATAAGATAACGGAATAATGGCAGGGACAGCAAATCTATAATTAATCGCTTACAAACTAATATATATATTTTTTAAAAAAATATTTTGAAATCGTGCACCATTTAATACGCAATCTTAAATTGCAAATGCTGTCGAAATTAGTAAAGATTTTTAGAAGTAATATGTGTCATCTTAAGGATTTGTTTTTGTAGTTTTTTTTTGGGGACATATAATTTTCTTTATATTAAGAAAAAGATTCCTTCGTGTCTTCTCCATTCAACGTGACATTGGCGAAGTGATTCTGTGCTCAACTGGCACGCTCGGAACGCCATAACGAAAGAACTGAACTGAAGAAAAAGATTAAAGTAATGATAGATTAAAATAATTCTCGAGATATTTCCTATTGAATGTTGGAACTCAGCCTAACGCTTGGTCTTGTTATCAGAGTGGGGAAATGAAAATAAATAAATTTCCAATGAATGAATAAATGTAAGAATTTACCCTTATCACTTTTGTTAATTAGTTAATAAAAACACGAGTCAAATTAATTTATTGTAAATTTTACAAATTTTCACAAAACTATTATCGCAGAATTTGTAGAGTGGGTGTTTTATTAGCAGTGTGCAATTGAAATAAGTGGCCAGCCAGCTATTAACGTAAGTTCTTATCACATTTTAAACTTACTTTGTTAAAAGAAAAAAAAACTTAATATCATGTAAACTGTAAACTGTAAATTAATAAAAGTACTAACAATCGTGCAATATAAAATATAATAATAAAACCAACCTGGTATTATTTTCCTGTATAACATTCCCCGATTGGTCAACCAGTTCAAATCTGACGAGATTCACTCCGTCCACAATAGGCACTACGTCTGGACTGAGACTGCGATCTAGAGCTCTTAATGTTTTTTGTTTTATGCAATTAACAAATTTTGGAAAATATTCCTTTTGGTCGATGACAACTTTAGCTGCGATTAGCTAAAAAAAATAAGATTATTTTTTTTATATATTGTTTTAAATTTCTTAGGTAAATTTCAATTCAGAATGATCATGATATTATTATTTACTAGAAAGTAATTTTAATATACATTTGATAAAGTTTTAAATATTTTTTTTATCATTTTTATTTAACTGGTTAAAATAAACAGTTATAAAAATGGCAGAAAAATATATAAAACTTGGTTTTTTTCTAATGAGTCTTTTCATATTTACTCTTATGGAAATAAAATTTATTTGATTTTACATCATTTTTTGGTTCCAAAGTAGAAAAGGAGCAACAAGAGAAAGGCCCATTTACATTTTATTTGCACACGGTTACAATATTAAATTACTGTGTCAGATTCAAGCCACTGGGAGGTAAATTGTTTTCCTTCGTATTTCAACAGGAAGAAGAATACTTTAGATATTTTAGATTTTGAATTTGTATCTTGTCTGTACTAATAAAACTAGTAGTTAGAAATTTAAAAAAAAAATACTATGCCACGGTTAATGGAGAATCGAGCAACAACCTTATATCCATAAAAGTAAATAAAAAAAATGAAATAGGTAATTTTAATTATTTGGATATATAATTATTTATTGGCCTGTCGTTGTGCCTGGGACCTAGGGGCCTGTTTGTACCTGTAATAGCCACAGTTTGTGGGTTCGATCTCCACTCGTAGTAACAAGGCAAAATTGCTTCGTTGAGTTTTGTTACTTAACACACAACGACGTAAATTCAGCGGAGAATAGAGAACGGAACGTAGTGTCTTGCGGAAACGAAAGTGCCGTTCCCCACTTTCCGCCACTTTTAAGGCATTGCGTGTTGAGTGACAGAACTCAACGCCGCGTTTTACCTTGTACCAGAGCGAAGAAATGCAAACATTAAATATTTAAATTGAACATATTTAATTTTTTTTTAGGTTATGGGTTCGATCCCCAATCGAGAAAATGAAATATTTAATGGTTAATTTCTTCGCTCTGGTAATAAGGCAAAGCGCGGCGTTGAGTTCCGCCACTCAACACGTAATGCCTGAAATTCAGCGGAAAGTGGGGAACGGAAGTGGAACGGAGTGTCTTAATACTAGGCTCCCGGGTTCCCTCTGCCTACCCTGCCTCTTGCGGAATACAGCGTGAAGAACATCTTAAATATTTCATTTCCTCGATTTTGGATCGAACCCATAACGTGTCGGCTACAATCACATGCTAGTGTCGCTCGACCACGACCGGCCTCAAAACAATTTGTTTTATTTGTTCATATGTAGTTAAGTCGAAGTTCTCTGTACTTCATATTTAGTTAAGTCGAAGTTCTCTGTACGCTTGTTATAATTTATTTTTTCAAGTAAAAAAAATGTATTTCATTTACCTTCTTAGAGCAGTCTCTCCATATGATTCTTAAAACATCTGTGCCTTCCAGCCACAAGTCCGCAATAAATTTACTCCAATATGTATCAGTATCAGATTCCGCGTTGCAAGAAGCTACCAGTAGGACCATAATAACGAGTGTGAATTTCATTTTAAACGTTTTCACAGTCACGTAATTCATTTCAAGAATATAACAGCCATCTCCTGCACGTGCTTTAACTCTAGTGATATCTGAAAAGATTTAGATATTTCAATATTTATTAAAATTTTAAAAAAATATATACTTTAATCTAGTAAGTTAAGTAACATTAGCTTTTTGGATATTTTGCACTAAATTGAAATATAGTAAATATAAAAAAAATATTTTTGTAAATAACTTTAAATTTGCAATATTTGTTATTTGTTTGCTAAGTAATTTTAATTTTAAGAACTTGTCAAACCTTAATATATAAAGATAGATATGTTGATGTTTAAATATAGATACATATTATAGATATAATCGTTAGGATTCTTAATCGTCAGGGACCTGTGAACGTACATATTCATAATTGAGTCAAATTGTGTAAAATACTAAAAAATTAAAATATGTAAAAAAAGTATGTAAAATAATGAAAACAGTATGTAAGATAATAAACTGGACGACGCTCAGTGGGCCCCCTACCAGGTGAACCGACGATCTGGTCAAGATCGCCGGAAGTCGCTGGGTGCGGGAGGCGCAAGAACGGGAGGCGTATGTCCAGCAGTGGCGGTCGCACGGCTGAGACGACGACGATGTAAAATACAGATAAAAGAACTGACCAACTTACAACAGAGTTTATTATTACGTTTTAAAGTAGTAAGTTAGCAATATAAGATATTTAGTATAAGTTATTTTTTTATTTTATTTTTTTTATTATATAAACCGTTTATTTCTCAAAAACTAAAGTTGTTACTTACTCAACTGCGAGCAAAATTCGTAATCCTTAAAGAAAATATTAGTCTTTTTCACTTTTCATATATAATTTTCATAGTTTAACTAAAATTAACGGATTGCTTTAGTTGAACTAACCTTGGTCAAGTGTACACTTAAAATAAAAACTAGTTCCTAGGATATCTATTTTATAGGCATTATAACAGAAAGCGAGTAATTTTCTACATGGCTACCAAATAGTGCTAATAATTGTCTACATGGTTATGTATGCGCGACTGTGACGGTCAATCTACGGTAAGAATACCCTTACAGTCGACAGTTCATATAATATTGGCTTTAGAAATGTTATATTGACATTTGTTTTAATTTATGATGATTTTAGACCTCGTTATGTAGCTTCAAAGTGATTCCCATTTAAATTCAGGAGTATAAGTGGATTGTATTTGTAATATTTTCAATATTGAGGCCAGTGTGGCGCAGGGGCTCAAGCGTGTGGTGGTAAACGCAATAGGCTGTGGGTTCGATCCATACTCGAGTAAATCAAATATTTCATATTTTCCAATTAAATATTTAATGTTTTAATTTTTTGCTCTGGAGACAAGGCCTTTTGCTCGGTTAGGTCAGTCTAGTACTCCAGAAGGTTAGCCATCTAAGAATTCTATCTAGGGTTTATAATATGCAGCCATTAAAACAAATAACAAATAGTTTCATACGTAGGTAGAAAAAATAGTTCAAAGACACTCCGTTCCCTTCCGTTTATCCAAATTTCGCGACATTAGATACTTGTTAAATGGCATAGTTTAACGCTAACTTTTGTGTTTTTACTAGAGCGTGGATATAAAAAAATATTTCATTTTGTCGAGTGGGAATAGAACCTCACCAAATAAGCCAACCTGAAAGTTTACAGTCAGATGCTGTGTCACTGCACCACCACAGTTTCGGTTTTGTTAATATTATTTATTATACATAATTATTTTCACCAAATTTTATCCATAATACTCGTGTCCCTAACATTTCTTACGTTATACTTACACAAATTCATCACATCAAAAACAAGTCGCTTTAATATCCGCACGGCAGGTGGCAAATTGTGGTGACAAAGTCGGCCAACAGGAAAATATTACACGATATGTATTTATATCGAGTAAAATGAATATAGTTTATCAAATAAATTTCTTTCATATTTGTTGTTCTGTAAATAAAGTTGTTTTGGCGCAGTGGTACGATGTCTAACTATAGAGTGAGGGCTTTCGGTAGACTCTCACAGTCGACAAAGAATAGAGTGGTAAGAGAAGAATGATGTTTCAATACTAGGCTATTTGTGCTTTTTCTATTTTTTTATAGAAAAGACAAGGCAAGCGTGCGTACGGATCACCTGATGGTGAGTGATAACCGTCGCATCGCCCATGGCCCCGTATAACACCAAAGTAGCTACAGGTGCGTTGCTGGCTATTGAGGTGGAGGTAGACGCGCTTTTTGAAGGTACCGTTGTCGTATCGACCTGGAAATACTGCCGTGGTCAGGTCATTAAAAAAATATGTGAGGCGTAGGAGAAAATGTCTACAAAACCGCACAGTAGTGGAGTGCCACGTGTCCAGACGATGTGAATGGTACATTAGTTTGTGACGTACTGTGCGGTTAGAAAATTAGGCGGCAGGTACTAAGTCAAACAGTTCTCCAGAACACTCCCCGTGACAAATGCGATAGAGAACGCACATATGCCCTCTTTCTCTTTCGAGACTAACTGTTTATATTATACTGTCCTCCTGTACCTACCTTAAGGTCACACTAGGAGGACCAGTATACCTGCCACCGGGTTTTACCCCAGTAACAGAGGTCATACAGGTTTGGCTCTCACCACTTTCGTCGTAGTACTTATAGGGTAAGTTGCCCCACGCAACCTCCAACCGCCTACCAGATGGGATGGAAGACGGCCTTCGATTAGGCTTTTTCCAAATAGGCGCCAGAGCTGTAGGCACGCTCACCTTCTGCACACCGTCCAGCATGCTCGCGACTGACCTCGTTGAAGACGCCAGAGAAGCTGACTACTAATTCCCAGTTGGTACCGGAGTTGTAATCCACACTCTATTCCTGACACGCGTCCCGCGGTCTAGCCGAACTCTACAATCTCTTATTTTAAATCCGTTACTTTTGCTCTAGCTACCGGCTCTCATGCTAAACAGGCATGTATCCGAGCAATGGCAGCCAATCAGTACTTAGGCCACTATCGGTCGCTCCGAGCCGTGCTAGATCCACCAGGCAGCCCTTCACATTGAGCCAGAGAGGACATTAATAAGCTGCGCGTGAAGTCAGACGCCCTAGTGACAATTTTACTGGGCACACGAACATGTCCAACCTCTGCAGCCAACAACAGCCACCGCAAGTTCTCAAATGACCGGACAAGGGCTTTTGGGAACATCCGGTCCCCGCAGCACCCTAGCGAGAGCGAGTTCCGGACGGATAGGTTGCTTTGAGAATTTGCCACTTAAAGTGCCTAGAGGCACAGTTGTACTTATTTTTAAGGTTTTTACCTTTGGATCCTTAGTGGCAAGTGCCTCGGCACAGATTCGACATGCCTCGCGCTTGCCAGAAGCAGAAAGTTTGCAAGATATATCAAACCAAGGCTGTGACTTGTCACCGATTAGCACTACAGGGCTAAGAATGTAAAGTTCAATATCCTGCAAAACCACGTCGGCAAAAGCAGCGGCACAAATACTAGTATACTAGGAAGAGATGTAAACTGGCCTCCATCCCAATTTGCTGACTTGTAGTGCCAGAGTCGCTGATGGTCTGCGATTTATGCGGTTAATAGGCACAGCATTCCGTACCAGGCAGGCATCGACCACAAATTGGTAATTTTCTGGATGTGAAGTCAGCAGGAGGTTCGATAAGGAGGTCTTTGTAAAAAATACTTTCCGTATTATACGTTCTATTTTCACTTCGGTATGACATTTTTAAATATGTATATAATAAATTCTGTATATCGAAGTAGGCGTTGTAGAGTTGCTTTTTAAAAAAATATACATCAGCACGAGAAGCAATAATCACTTCATCTAGTAATATTTTAGCAATAGCAAATTATTGTAATTTATCTCTAATTAATTTAAGTTTTATAACTGATAAACTATGAAAACGTTTGTAAGATTTATAACTTTCATCATTAATTCATAATTTATAAACTAGAAATCACAATTTCTTTATTAAAGTTGTCGTTGCGTTATATATATTTAAATGGATAAGTTAAACGTCATTATTGTATGAAAGAACGAGTTACGCAAAGAAAATATTATCAGAGCACATCAATTAACTAATGGGTGTGCTCTACCCACTCCTTTTAAAAGCCAAGCACTATAGTAATAAAGCTAACATTTTAAATGTGATCGCTGATGCAGACTCTGGGTGGTAAGATTATGACTAGGAGACTTCGTTTATTTTCTTTTTTAACCAATAACGACAAAAAAGTTACATAATGAAAATCATATATTTAATAATACCTGTATTATTTTTATTGCCCTGGCCTTTCTTCAAATTACACATTCATGCTATGAAAATATGATATATTTTTATTCGTCTCTCGTTACTATTTTATTCAGTTGTGATCAAATTTGGACTAAATAACTTAACTAAGTTAAAAGCTACCTTGCCAATTTTGCATAATTCTGCCAAATTTTTAATTATTTCAATATCCTTCGAACTTAATGACGCAGTCATGACTACTGGATTCAGAGTGTAAGTATTCGGGCACATTGCAGGAAAAAAAGCAGAGCTCGAAGTCTGGGACGGGATCCAAATGATCTAAAAGATTTTATTATCTAATATACATAAAAAATTGCCTATATTTATATATTTATCACAATAATATTAAAATATGAAATAGATGCCTTAAGGTCTGTGCCCCTGAGGGCAAAACATGCTACTGTAAATGACAGACTGTGTATTCTATCCCCACTAGAAGGAATGAAATATTGAATACTTTTTTTAGATCTCATTATAAGCAAAATCCGGCGTTAAGTTCCACTACTAAACACGCAATGCCTTAAATTCTGTGGAAAGTAATGAACAGTACGGAGTGTCCTAACACTAAGTTCTTCGATCCTCTGCCTGCCCATGTGCGAAATAAAACGTGAAGCTAACAGTATATATTGTAAAAAAAGCTAATAACACATTCAACTACATAATAATGTAATCGTGTGCTAAATAAAATAAAACAATAGAATATTGTCAGCAGTTTTGCAAATGTCTTAATAAACAAAATCCACGACCTGGATTTTTGTACAGCAAAATGCGACAGTAGCCGTGTTGTCATGATATAAGCCAGTACGTACAATAATTATATTAAAAATATGGATAGTATTTGGTGACTGTGTAAAGTTTCAAATTACAAACGTAAACGTAAGTAATTGTAATATTTCTTTATGTACAAGGGCATTCCAGCTGTATATAAGCTGTATATAAGCTGATAACTCCTAGTTTTCGTCTTCAAAAAAGTTAGTAAATCTTTTATGGGACATGGTACACGTATGTATAATAAAATTCCACAAGTAATTTTAAATTTGCCACTTCAAAAATTTAAAGTGAATGTTAAAAATATATTGTTAGGCAAAGCATATTATTCTATTTAAGAATACTACAACGATAAGAGTGCGTGGGATTAAATGCTATTGGTACTCACTCAGGAAGCTATGTTATATATTACTTTAATTGATATTTTGAAAAGAGCAACTGTTGAGTTTCTTGCCGGCTCTTCTCAGCAGACCCGCCTTCCGAGCCGGTGGTAGCTTCCTGTTCCTGTTTGATTTTGATTTTTGATTTTGTATAGAGCGCTAGTTGAGCATCATTTCTAAAAAGAATGTAGGTATTTTACATTTTTATTATAGTAAGTTGTATAGCATACGCATAAAATAATATGTAAATAATTAGTTTACTTGATGTGTATAAATGATGAAAAGTTTTTAAACCGTAGGTAAAAGATAAAATATAGTACGGGTGCAGGTTCTATAACATAGACTTAAAGAACACAACAAGCTTTAAGTCCATTTGTAATAAAAAAATAATAAAAGTTTCTTACCATATATAATTCAATCTTTATTAAATTTACTTAACCAAATATTAAAACTTTGATAATATATTAATTATTACTATAAATAATTCAAAATATTATTCACTTAGAATTGAAGAGCGTTTCGAACGTACAAGATTGATATTCCTTAAAAAGTCACGCCGCAGGAAGTCTTTTTTAATCTCCCTATAAATATTTTTAAAGCTTTCCGTTTAATTAATCACTGCAAAGAAAAATAATATGAAAAAGTATCTAGTATAAAGTACTCAACAGGCGCGACAGACATTTTTATTTCCTCATCTTGATAACGAGCTATAGAGCGGCGTTGAGTTCAATGAAATCGACATGCCTCCAGAATTCGGGGACAAAGATTGTATCTTTGTAACGTAAAGCTAGCTATGCTATTTATATAATATCTGCACGTACAAGATGTATAAAAATATTACTTGAATAAGTCATACTTTGTCAATAAATAACATGATAGTTTTATTATTATTTGACTCGAAATAAGCAATCATACTTTGTCGCTCGATAAGTTTTTTACCACATACATATTGCCATACATATTGCCATAAAGTACTTCTCGATTATGATTAGCTATCGCCGCGGGACAGCGTTTGACTGTAATCGCGGTGCTTATGGTTTAATTTCTATAAGAATATCTTATGGCGTTAAGAGACGCCAATCTCCACTCAATGTCTCTCTGATCCTTCTGACCATCCAAAAAGAGGAAAATAGCGTGAAGTATCTTTATTTTATCATATATTATTATTATCGTTTAATTATTTACATTTTTTCATATTTCTTGTGGGAATAGGAGAAACAATTCACTCAGTGATTAAATATGCTTAATTTTATTCTGCATAAAAAGCAAGGTTCCCTAACATCTGGGCCAAGACCAGCGTGAGCCTAGTGACATGCTGTGGGTCAAATTTTCACTTAAGTAAATTAAATCAAAGTGCGGAGTTTAGTTCCGTAATAGTTTAAATCTTTTGTGTATATATTATATGTATTTTTATAGTATGATTTTGTGTCCAATATTAGTTATTATACATTGTTATCTATAGCCATTGCTTACTTATTCATGTCATTCCCCTTCATTAGATAATGGATAAAAATACAGAGGAAAAGAAAATAGTCGGTCTTCTACCTTTGGGATTGGCTGAGACAAATGCTAATGGTAATGTAAACTTTAATTTTTTATATTATGTACCTACTTTTACTATGCATATTGTTTGACATTTCAATGAAAAATTATGAAAATCTGTACGTTTGCAACGTACGTATTAACTAGATTAATCAACAAAAAATAATTTTATGATATTATAATTTTGTACTTGTTATAAAATATTTTTACATTTTCCACAACTTTTTGTACTTATTATAAAATACTCACTCACTCAGCTTGGAGCAGAGGGAACTTGGGAACCTAGCGTTAAGTTACTCTGTTCCACTTCCGTTCCCCGTTATTATAAAATATTTAATATTTTTTAATTAAATATTTAAAGCTTTGCCATTGCTTTAAATTCGGCAGAAAGTGGGGAACGGAACGGAGAGTCTTAGCATTAAGTTGACAAGTTCCTTCTGTCTACTCTGTCATCTATGAGATACAGCGTGAGTCATAGTAAGAGTGAGTACTTAATAAATAAAATGGAAATATAGTTATGAATATTCTTGGCGAAAAGCGAACTTACCCTTGTTAAAGCTTTTCAATCAATCTATGGGTGAAAAAAAATATAATTAAAAATACGTATCATACTTATTCAATCTTATGTTTTAGAGCGAAGTGGTCCAAAATGCTATTCCATATTTCAAAAGATACTGGCAATCATATTTTTAATTATGTCCATTGTCGTATTCTACCTCTTAATCTTAAGGCTACTGGATAAAGATGGTAAGTAAATAATAATCACAGATTGCATAGTGTTTTGTTTTATTTAACATAACTGTGGGTTTTATATCATATAATTTATATTTTTAAGATACCAAAGTTATTGTTATATCAGAACGACAAGAGTCACATAATTCATCGAAATTAGAAAACGAAAATGGACTCTTCGAAGTACATAAGTCATTTTTAAATTTAAATAAAAGAAAGAAAAGAGAAACAGTACCTTTATCTAAACATAGTTTGCATAACGTAAAATTCAAAGACAATCAAATACAAAAAGCTAAAAAATTAATAGCGGAGCACGACGTTTTATGTCATGAAGAAAATCACAAAGATGTATGCCGTGAGCTTGTAATGAAAATAAAATCTTTGACAGAGAATAATTTTTCGAATCATCGTGAGAATCAAGAGGGTCACAAAAATAACTTAATAAGTACAGAAAGCGGTTTGTATGAAAAAAACAAAAGACACATGAGTAATGTTATTCCAACAGATCTATCAAAACGTGATGCAAATCCTATTCATAAACACAATTTATTAAGACCAATGAAAAATTTTATTCCATTAAGCCCTGACCACGATATTAATTATGGTATGTCGGAACACTCAAATTTATTGCATCCTATGGCCTATCCACGTGATGGTACTAATTCACAATTGTCAGACAACTGTTTGTTATCGCGCCTAATGAGACAGAGCTATCCTCACTTACAAGGTATTTTTTTGTCGTGTCATATGTAATTTTTTTTATATATATTTTCTATTGATCTAATCTATATTTTTTTCATATCACTTTTTAGATGTATATGATGCTCCTCATCAAGAATATCCATTACTTCCAGCGTACCCCAGGTTAGTAAATATTGTATATTTGGACGTTAATAATTTATGTTTTTTAAAGGTCTATAAGAATGCTTAACAATAATATATATTTTTTATATTTTTAGACAAATTCCTGGTTTTCCATACCACCAGGGGAGGGAAGTAGAAGAACATAAACATAAGCCGCACCCTCAAGATATTGAAATTGCCATGAATTTTTTGGCGCCAAAGTAATTAAATTATAATTTTCATACTCCCTTATATTTATTTTTAAATATTCATAGTTTACTTCCTCGTATTTATGATGATTATATTGATATCATTCTTATATAATTTAATTTTGACACCTAAAAAAAGAGCAAAGTGAATTATCAATATATATTCTCATTTTCATTTCTAATATTTCTTTAATTAGCAGACACGACACTAGTTCCAAGGAAGCAACAACAAATTCATCAATCAATGAAATAGAATGTCCGTATGGAACTATCTCCTGTGATAATGGAAATAAATGTATAAGTGAAAAAGACTGGTGTGATGGCAACGTTGACTGTGATGATGTAAGCGATGAATCTAGATGTACTTGTAAATCACGAGTTGATGAATCGAGAATCTGTGATGGTTATTTTGATTGTCCGTTTGGTGAAGATGAGATGGGATGCTACAGTAAGTGTTTTACAGTTATATTTTAGATCTTTTTATGTTTTCGGAGAACAGGGTGTCTTTTTATCAAATTTTTCTGAATAAATTTTATAATTCTATTGATCATTTCAGTTATATTACGATTTTAAAATAACTTTATGAAAAGGCGTTTTTGAGGCAGATGTAACTGCCAGTTTCCTTTATGTATTTATTATTGTTGTATGTTTTATAGTTATATTAAACATTATTACATTGGTTTAATAAATACAAAAAAAAAAAAACAAAAAAGTAGCATACACATTATATGAATATTTGGTAAATCTTTGTAAGTAATTAATGTTGATTTAAACACAGGTTGCAGCGAAGATACATTTAGTTGTGAAGATATAAACATGCACTCCCAAAGTACCTGTTTTTCTAAGGAACAAAGATGCAATAACATTCCTGACTGTCCAAATAGTAAAGATGAAATTGACTGTAGTATGTTAGCTCCGAGTTTACATAAAAAGCCTGTAAGTATATATTTTAATTTATAATGTTTTTTTAAACAAAATATATGGCTCTATATATATTATATATTTGGTTATAATAGTATTTTTATTCATTCTCTTTTACTTCCTTCAGCTTTTTTCTGTATCGAACACAGAAGGTTTCTTACACAGAAACTACAAAGGAAATTGGTATGCAGTATGTTCTAACCCTTACATGTGGGCTCATGACGCCTGTCGCCGTGAAACAGGACTTATAATTAGGTAAATTATAAACAAAAACCTCAAATTGAACATGTACAGTAAAATTTTTGCTATCCAATTAATAAAAAATATTACCAACTAATACCATTATTACCAATATATTGAATAATATTCATATATTTGTATAGATATATTTAGATTTAAGGGAACTGGAAAAATGTTTTTCTTGTTTTACTCACTTTACTTAAATAACGTATAACGTATAATAGTCTTTACATGTCTGCTTGCCATATATTCAAGTATTGCAAATAGATCCTTTGATCAAAGTGAACTATATCAAAAGCAATGCCCCAGGAGGTCTCATATATAAAAGTAACACATGTGTGAACTCATCCACTTTATACATTACTTTGTACCTTCTAGTGTGACTTGGAGAGTCAAATCCAAAACTTTGTTAAATATAATAATATTTATTAGTATATAAAAAATACTAGACTTATTCTTATTAAATTAGAAACTATAAATATCTTCATTCATGTAGACCACCATATATTCCAGTAATTGTGTACTAATTGAACTATAAAGTACATCACAGCACTTATTCCGAACTATTGATTTGGTGTCTTAATTGAAACTTAATGTCGTTAAATAAAGCTTAAAATATCTGTAATTAATTAAGTGCCTCTCGCGGCGCAGAGGCGCAAGGATGTGACTTTAACGCGACAGAAATATTTTGTAAAAGCTTCACGCCATATACTGAACATAACAGGGTAAGTTGGGTGACCCAAGGTACTTAGAAGTAAGATATATCCATTCCCCACTTTCCATTGAAGCGATTCCGCGCTTGGCCTCTTTACCAAAGCGACGAAATAAAATTGTTAAATATGTAATTCCCAGAGTGCTAACCATCCCGTTTATAATCTTATACTTGTGTCTTGTGCTTGTGTACCACGACAGCTTCAACGACCTCTCAGAAATATTTAATCTGAAAAACTATAAAAAATGATGATTAAAAACGACAAATATGCCTTTCAGACCGCCATACATCCAAGTGTTGCAAATAGATCCTCTAATCAAAGTGAACTACATAAGTACTGCACCGGGAGGTCTGGTACACACAAGTAACACGTGTATGAACTCGTCCGCCGTATACGTTACTTGCCCCGACCTATTGTGCGGTACGAGAGTGCTCACCGCTTCACAGCTACTGAGAGAAGTAGGTAACACTTGTTTACCTTATCAGGGCTATGGTTTAATGTTTATGATAACGTTTAAAAATGTTGGTATTAGATTTTTTATTATATGCTTATTGTAATATTTTAAAGGATTTATTAAATAATGTACAGCGTGAAGGTAAAAGAAAACAAACAATATATAAATATAGTTATTTATCAATTTCAAGCTGTACACATACCTAACTTCATTTCCTCGAGTAGGATTGAACATATAACTTTTCGTTTTTGCAGTCAGACGCTTGCCCACCTGTACCATGACAGGCCTCAGACATATACGAGTATATTGGTCGAGAAATATTGTACAATATTATATTAACCGTTTAACTAACTTTGTACCAAAATTCTCATCAATTTTCATTTTCGTCATTAAATTGAAATTTACGATACTTTTATCACAGAATGCTGCAATAGAAAGTCATTTGTATGGTCGGAACAAAAGATTTCTTCAAAGGCCATATCCTGCGACATTTTACGATCGAACCAAGAGATACGTAACAAATGAAAGCAAGAGACCTAAAACGTTTTTGAATTACTTAGGTAAGAGTACATTTGATATAGTTAAAAGTTTTCTATTTGTAGTATTTACTGGTTTTACTGAATTTAACTTGAATATTTTCTCTATAGAGAACTATATAGAGAATGTACTTTGTCTTAATAAGAAATTGCACTTTTATAAATCCGAAATAATATTGTGTATCTTGAATTAATTCTGTAATTAACAATCTGGAACGATTTTAAATCATATCTAACAAAGCATGTCGTTTAATAAATAAACTATAATTCATTAATGTAAGCTCTTACAATATAATTTTTGTAATGATTAAATTGGACAAATTTAATTTCGGTATCTAGTAACGTCTAAATAATAAAATGCTAACAGTGCTTTGATAATCCCGCATATGGCAGAGTAGGCAGTAAAAACTTGGAAACCTAGTATTAAGGTACTCCGTTCCGTTCTCCAATTTTCGCTGAATTTGAGGTGTAATACCTCAAATACAGCGAAAAGTGGAGAATTCAGCGAAGTGTGGAGTGAGAGAGCTCAACACTTCGCTTCCATATGTCAACAGAGCAAATAAATAAAAGCATCAATTACATTTTCTTCGAGATGGAATCGAACCCACAACTTGTCGCGTTTAGAGTCGCAAGCTTTTGTCGCTGCACTACGACAGGTGCCTTGATGGGAATCTTAGTAATATCAAATAATAGTATTTACTAAACTTAAATTTAAAAAGCGTATAAAAATTTTGAACGAAGCAGGATTTGAACCCGCGCCTCTGGAATACCGTTCCAGCGCTCTGACCAACTAAGCCATTCGTTCTTAGTTGGTCAGAGCGCTGGAACGGTATTCCAGAGGCGCGGGTTCAAATCCTGCTTCGTTCAAAATTTTTATACGCTTTTTAAATTTAAGTTTAGTATTTTCTGTCCTAAGTGTGGAATAACACTTTAAAACATAGTATAAATAATAGTATTTAAAAAATGAATGTATTTATAAATATATAAATAAATTATTTATATATTTCACACAATAGATGACATTCGCAAAAAACGAGCAGAAAGCAGGGTCGTGGGTGGGAAACCTAGCCAGCCAGCTGCATGGCCGTGGATGGTCGCATTGTATAAAGACGGCATGTTCCATTGCGGGGGTGTCATCATAAATCAGAATTGGATTATGTCAGCCGCTCATTGTGTTCATAAGTAATTTATTTTATTATACATGTATAACACGCAACTCTTTTAGCATTTAAAATAAAAATAAATATCGAATTATATTATTTTTTGTATCCGTTGTGATTGTTTAGGGCGTCTGGTTGAGTTTTACAACGAGCACGTAGTGCTTCAGATTCGAGTGAATATTGAAATGTGAAATGTTGATATGTCAAAGAGTGAAATATAAGCGATTTAGTATTGTTGCAAATAGTTGCAAGTTCGAATTACATGTAATTCGAACTTGCAACTATTTAGGCATACTGATTTATTTGGAATTGCTCTTTTCAACAACTGTACTTCACATTGTGAATTCTGAAGTTACTTTTTTTTTATTTTCACGCTGTATATCCCGCATTTGGTAGGGTAGCCTGAGGAAACTTGGGAACTTAGTGTAAAGATGTTCCTCACAGTTCCCCGCTTTCTGCCAAATTTGAGGTATTAAGTGTTGGATGACGGAACTAGAGTTTAATTAACCTTATTTAATGTGTGGAAGTATTTACTATTTTTATATTTTAATTAATATATATAGGAACAATATTTATTTATTCTGACTTATTAGAAGTCTATGAAACAGTAAATAATTTGTTTGAGCAAAATTAACATTATTAGTGAAATAATTTAAGATTCTGGCAACATTACTACGAAGTACAAGTTGGAATGCTACGGCGTTTTTCCTTTTCTCCACAAGAACAAAACCATAGAGTGACCCATATTATAGTTAATCAGAATTACGATCAAGAGGATATGAAGAATGATCTATCCTTATTACGAGTAAAGCCAGGAATACAATTTAGTCGTTGGGTCAGGCCTATTTGCTTACCAAGTCCTGAAGTAGCGGGGAATGATTATATGTGGGGACCGAAGGCGGACACTATTTGTACTGCTGTAGGATGGGGAGCTACTGTTGAGAAAGGACCAGATCGTAAGTATTTTTTTGTTTATATAAAGTAATTAATTTAATTATTTTTTTATATATAGTATTAATTAAAGTATTAGACACACTTAGAACAGAAAAATATTTATTTATAAAGCATACATCTACGTAGCGGGATTTAAAACCGCGCTTCTTGGACTCCGTCCAAGCGCTCTGACCACAAAGCAATATATTCACATCGAGCTACGTCGAAATTGTGTGATTAATAACATCGAGTAGCTATATCGCCCACAAACAGAAATATAACTTTTAAGATTTTTTTTAAACAGCAAATATTAATCTTAATTCTTTTGACATTCGTAAATACAAAGCATTTTTCGTTGTTAACGAAAAATTCTTTGTATTTACGTCAAAAAAATGTGATAGAAGTAGGTATATTTTCATATATCTACTTCTTTCACATTTTTTGACGTATGTATGTACATTAGTAGGCATTATTTGTAGAGTACTTAGTACATTGCACAATAGAGACACAAGTAATTAGATAGAAACACAATAGAAACACAATATTGCAGTTGTTATAATATAATTATTGAAATGTCATCATTGGTATATAAAGTAAGCGTTTTGTCTCAAATTTAGTAAATTCGAGACAAAACGCTTACTTTATATAACAATCATGACATTTCAATAATTCGTGCCTCTTGGAAACTGTCTAAGCACTCTAAGCACTGAGCCATTCGGTCTCAAAAAAAGTGTGGATTAGCACTCTCAAAACAGTATATACATACTGTCATAAAAATAGATGGCAAGTATAGGAGATACAATTAACATGATAAATAAATTTATAAAACAATATTGAAATTATCTAATTAAATATAAATTCTATTCTTTATAACTAAAACAAGTGAGCTTGACGATTTTTTTTTTAAAATATAGTTTAAAAAAAAAAAGAATATTTTTTTTTATTTTGTATAAAATTAATGCTAAAATAACTACATTTTCAAATTAATTTCCTTTTGATACGTAAAATGCTTCTATTTAAAATTTTGTCTATTATATTTCTACAGCTGATCATATGCGAGAAGTAGAAGTCCCGATTTGGGAAAATTGTAAACACGAAGAAGATCAAGCTGGTAAAGAAATATGTGCTGGATTCGCTGAAGGCGGAAAAGATGCATGTCAAGTAAGCCTTTAAAATGCTGTTTAAAAAATAAACAGTAAAAGTGATTAATAATAAATATATGTCAAAATTTAAATTAATTCTGGTATATATTTTATATAAACGGCTTAAATATAATTTTTTTAGCTTTACGCTGTATCCCGTGAATGGCAATGTAGGCAGAGGGAACTTTGGAACCCAATGTTGAGACACTCCTTTTCATTATCCACTTTCTGCCGAATGCGAGGTATTAGGGGTTCAGTAGCTGAACTCAATGATGTGTTTTATATTGTTACCAGAGCAAAGAAATGAAAACATTAAATATGTCAATTCTTAAATAATATTATACACCATAATCATATTAAATAATGAGGTATTTAGTTCCTCGTTAACTTTTTAATAAAAATTTCAAGTGTTCAGTTGAAGGATCAAAGCGCTTGGATGGTCTTCAAGATACGTGGCTTTAAATTCCATCGCACACGTTGCACTTTATTTAATACGTTTTCTATAATTGTACATTTATTTCCTAAGTGAGAAATAACATTTATTTAACAAAAATGCAGCTAGCACTGCTCCAATGCACCACGATGAAATGTTTTATTATGTATTTGCTTTTTTATAGCTTCACTATGTATTTCGCACATAGGAGAGTAGGCAGAGAGAACTTAAGGTTAAGACACAGCGTTCCTAAATGTTGCCATTGCGTGTTGAACGACAAAACTCATTGTCACGCGTTTTCTCGTAACCAGATCAAAAAAAGGAAAATAAAAAATATTTTATTTCTTTGAGTGAGAACGAAATTCACACACAATTTTTTGCATTTACGCTTGTGTTTCTACACCTCAACACACTACACTTCATTTAATTTATGGAGATTCAGCTTCACACTGCACCCTGCACTTGGTAAACAGGGTAAGAAGAGGGAACATTGAAACTTAGTGTTAAGATACTCTGTTCCGTTCTCCACTTTTCGCTGAATTTTAGGCATATTAAACAGTATTATAATTTCTTATTATCCTAATAATTATATCAATGTAATTTTATAGGGTGACAGTGGAGGGCCTCTCCTTTGTAGAAATCCTGCAAATGCACAACAATGGTACGTCGCTGGAGTAGTGAGCCACGGTGATGGATGTGCTAGGAAAGGTGAACCGGGTGTTTATACACGAGTCAGTCTTTTTGTCCAATGGATAAGGTATCACACAAGTAAGTAAATTCATAGTTTACAAACTTGATATGATATTGCTATATATACAATAAGATAATCTTTGAAATAATTAATTGTCATTGTATAAATGATTAATAAAAAATATGTTTAATTAACAGCTACCAATACATTACCTCTAATTCAACCGAAACAAGAATGTCCCGGTTTTAGATGCGATTCTGGGATTTCTAAGTGTTTACCTAAAAAACGAATGTGTGATAAAATAATTGATTGTCTTGACGGAGAAGATGAATTCAATTGCGAAAATGAAAATTTGCCTGAGGATGTTGTCACGAATACGATAGAAAATTCACTAGCACGAGAAGCAAGTACCAAAATTGGTACTGAACTAAAATTGGGGCAAAATGTTAGTTCTTCAATATCAAAATTTGATGAAGTCGAAAGTAATATCAATAGTTTGGTTAAAAATAATATTAATCCTAAAGAAAAAAAAATTGAAATAAGCAATACAAATAAAACTTCGACCAGTGAAAGCATAAAAGCCAATAAAATATCTAATATAAATAGTAATAAAAATGATGAAGATATTATTTTCAAACATAATATTATAGATAATACTACCAAAGACAATAATAATGTAGAAATAAAACAGAATATAAACATAGTTAATATTACTGACAACATAGCTTCTTCTAATCAAGAACCTACTTCGTCCGAAGGGATTATGGAATTTTATTTAAATAACGGGATATCTAATACGACTGCTGAATTAACGATAGAAAATACACCTACAGGTGCAATATTTATATTACAGGAAAAACCAGGTTCTGAAACAATACCAATAGTATCAAATTCAAATAAATCAATTTCACAAAATACACACAAAAACACACAAACAATTAAACCAATCAATGTTACTGAAGGTCTTGAAGAAGATATAAAACACCCTTCTACAATAGAAATATTAAATACTAGTTCACAAGAAAATTTTGATGAAAATATAACTGCGGATCCTGATTTTAATAATATATTTGAGTACACTGAAGTAATATCAAAAAATCCAAAAGATACATTGCAGTCAATGTCTTCTATATATGGAGGAAATCAAACTAAGTTAGAAAGTAATGAATTTATAATAACAACAGAACAGTTCCTATATTCAACTCCATCATCATTAATAGTTCGATGGGATGATACAATAACCACTGCGCATCCTAAATTAACTAAAAAAGATAAATTTAATCAAACAAAACAGGATCTATCTACAGATGCATTTGGAAACATTGATAATGTAAATGCAGGATTAATAGATAATAGTACCTTTATAAATAAAAATAATTCAGAGAAAGAAACACTGATTATTGAACTGTTACCTCACTTGAATGAATTCGACAAAGAAATAGTGCAAGTATCACCATTAAATACGACTATGATCGAAGAAGATCAAGACATATCTGAAACTAAACTGGATCGTAAAACGAACGTTAATCAATTATTAAATACTAAAGAAGACATCAACAGAATTGAAGATCTTATTACGCTTTCAGAATTTCAACCAGCAAAAATTAGAAAAAAACATCGCATTCCTTCAGACTTTCAATGTAGACGGTAATTAATTTCATAAGTATTTTATAATATTTTCGAGTACCAAATTATTTTCAAATATTTTTTGACTTCCATAGATAGTTTAAGTGTTACTAAAAATATAAAAAATGGTACACCTTTTTTATTTAGAATATACCAAACTGTACCATACATTACCCGATGTAATCATAAAGCAGATTGTGAAGATGGAACTGACGAATTAGATTGTAACTGCTTTGATTATTTGACATCAATTGACAGTAAGCTTATATGCGATGGAAACTTTGATTGTGCTGATGGTCAAGACGAATTTGATTGTTGTAAGTATTTTATAAAACGCAAAATGTTAACTGCGCCATAATAAAAGACTTCAGTCCATGTAAATACACATTTTATTTGTTAAAATATTATATAATGTGCATTCTATGACAATATGCCTTTAACTATTTAACTTGTTTCGAAAACGTACGTAAATTTTTATACATACTCAAAAAATATATCTTTCAATTACTATTTGTGGATTAGCTATTTAATATTAGTTCATGTGTATATATTTTTTTTAACAATTACAACTTTAATATTATTTAAATTGGAGTTATTTTTATTATTATTGTAAATTATAGATAGCTGCGAAAAAGATCAATTTCTTTGTAAGCACAGCGAAATTTGCTTAGCTTCTAAGTATGTTTGTGATGGAATACCGCAATGCCCTCTTGCAGAAGATGAAATGGATTGTTGTGAGTAATACATTTCTTTTCTTGAAAATAAAATATAGTGTATACTGTAATTAAACTCATAATTCATTTGTTTTTATTTTTTAGATACTTTATCGGATGGAATAAATATACTTTATGATTTAAATGATAGGCCAGAAGTTAATTTAGAAGGTTTTGTTACGGAAAGACACAATAGTAAATGGCACGTCATGTGTAGAGATGACATGTCTATACTTCAACAAGAGGAGATTGCCTCACATATATGTCGATACTTAGGATTTAGGTAACTCAGTTTATACCTTAACAATACTTAGAGACTATTCTTTAGATAGGATGTTCACTGATGCAATTACAAAATCCAAATGAGGAGATATTTTATTTGCATTACAGACATAAGCCACTTACGTGAAAACATTATTTTTTTGACAAGATATCTAGTTGTCGATCATACATTTTTCAATACTTTATTATTTTTTTTCGATTTATTTATTAATTTTCAAATTGTATCGATCAATGACTCAATTAATTATAATATAATACTGTATCTCTTCAATAAGATTACCAAAAAAAAAATTAGACTTTAAGGAAAACTTGTTGTGCTTTATATTTTAGGCTATTTAATGTAACGAAGACATAAACAAGTTTTAGCGACTAGATTAACTTTATTATTTAGTGAATATATGTATTTTACAGTTCAGCCAATCGATATTTCATTAAACACATAAATATGAAAAATGATCTGGAAATTATAGAAGATAGGAACAAACGAAATATCGATCTCAGAGTTCCTGTACATTTTGCATATAAGTCAAGTGAAAAAGACGACTTAAAGACTATACCGAACCCCGAATTAATAAAAGAAGAATGTGTACCCAACATAACTAAAACTTGCATGGCTCTTTATATATTCTGTGATCACGCTTTGTTTACCGATTTTAATATAGTTCATGGACTACGCAATAAAAAAGAAGTACAAAGTATATCCAATAATTGGCCATGGATTGCAAAACTATATATTGATGGGAAATATAAATGCATTGGTGTTTTAATAGATCTATCTTGGGTTCTAGTTAATCATTTCTGCATGCAAGGTGCTACGTAAGTACACATTTGCGTTAACATATAACAATTTGTGCTAAATAGATATATTTAATTCTTTTCGATCATTAAGATAAAATAAAATGTGTAATTGAAAATTGATTTTTCATAATTATTAACCTTAATGTAGAAACCAATAAGTCGTCTGGTTTGGTGAAGATTACTAGGAAACAATTTTGTGTTCTTGGCGACTACTACTACGCTACATTCAAATTTTTATAAGATTTCTAAATTTTTTTTAAGATTAGTAACAACATTTTTTAGTGATCTTCGACCGTTAATATGATAATTTATAAGGGAAAATAAATATGCTTCATGCTTACAATGAAAAAAATCCCTTTTCAGATTAAGCCATCGTTATATATCAGTACTTCTTGGGTCTCATAAAACACTTGATTCCACAATAGGACCGTACGAGCAAGCATATCAAGTCGATGCTAGTAAAGATCTATATAGAAGTAAAGTAATGCTTTTACATTTGAAACGTCCGGCCACTTATTCGGCGATGGTGAAACCTATGGTTATTACGTCATCGTAAGTAATGGTTGTGTAAAGAAATACATATATTATAAAATGTAAGAAATTAAGTTATAATATTAAGTTATAGTTTTTAAATTAGGATGGAAAATTAAATAACTAATGTTTATTTTTATTAATATCGAACACTACATGGTAATATCATGTTTAGGTATTCAGAAGACAATAAACATAAGAAATGTGTGGCTGTCGGACAAGATAAATTGAATAAAACATTCAGTGTGTTCCTAAAAGAAATTGATAACTGCGACTTACGTCACCGATGTTTTGTTCGCCAAGAGAACACTAGTACTTGTCACGTAAGTTATTTAATAATTTCCACCCATCCCTGGCTTCATCCATTTGACATATGCAATTATATTTTTTTTAATTATTTTATATTTATTTGGACGGAGTGGACTAGAGTAGTGAATGTGTTTTTTCCCGCGTAATACTGGAATCCTTTCGAATTTATTTATGAATATTTGTAAGGAAATATAATCGAAAATTAGATATGGAAAGAAACAAATATTCTAAACCGTTTTTAATTTATAAATAATGATTAGAACAAACAATAATAACTGTAACAAAATATATTACATGTCTACAAAATAAATTAATATTTTTTTATTAAATAGGCCAGTAGCCTTTTTTTTAATTTTATAGCTATGACGTAATTAGAGTATTTTTTTTATTAAGAATGTGCTTAATACATATTAAATATATAATAAAATTCTTTAGTTTATGAATTTAATACGGCGGCTAGCAGTCTAATATAACAATTCGAAAGAAAGAAAATATTATTTATTTTACCTGCCTTTAAATGTAGTCCTTTGTATTGAACTGTTGTATATTTGATTTGATTGAATATTCTATCACACGAGCACCTTCACTCCATATACATATATACAAATGTTTATACATTTTGAAGCAGAGCAAATATAAATCCTCTTTCTCAATTTGATTCTCTTTTTGTTAATAGAAAAGCCATCTTGTCCTATTTTACTGCAATGTAAGCATTTAAAAATACATATTTTACATTAATATTATAATCACCCTTTTTCCCGGGTAAAAGTTGAAGTTGACGTGACCATAAGTTGCC
Source organism: Eueides isabella (assembly GCA_019049475.1). Taxonomy (NCBI): domain Eukaryota; kingdom Metazoa; phylum Arthropoda; class Insecta; order Lepidoptera; family Nymphalidae; genus Eueides; species Eueides isabella. Next base: position 4,278,425 of record CM032392.1, read on the forward strand.
TCTATCTTTTTGTTGGTGTCGTGATAACATCTTATAAAAGCTTCGGCTGCACAGACGAAAAAACATGACTGATTACCACTGTTCCGCCTAAGCGTGCATGTGAGAGCGTAGACCAAATGATATAGAGACAATATATTAATACAAGTAACAACATAATATTTATAATTCACGTAAAATATATGCAATAAATTAACGAGTAGCAAATAAATGTTGATATATCGAAAAGTTGTAGTTTCCAATTAACTCCTTTTTTATTATAATGATAATTCAGTGATAATAATTTAGTTCAATTTATTAAAGTATATTTTCGGCAATGTCTTTCTAGGATGTTATCATGTAAAATTATCGTCCATGACTGTTCGCACTATACCCCCAATCAAGCAGGGTAGGCAGAGAATACTTGGGTATCTACAGTAAAGGCAATACTATTTTTCTGTTTAGGGTACAATGTGAAAGTATAATCAATGATTATTGTTCTCTTTTTTTAATAACCTCAACATATTTACAGTCTCACTGGCAATATCAATGGGCAGGTATAATAAGTTGTCACTCTAATCAAGGATGGTACCCGGCAGCTTCCTTTGTACAGACGAACGGGGATTGCGCTTTCGAAGAAAAGATTTTTGCCACTGACATTGGAAATCTGAAACATGAAATAAAATACTATGAAGGTAGTATCTTATTTAATTATTTTATTTCTCAACTCGTTTTGTATTGATCGTAGATCGATCTTTTAATGTTCAGTTATATAAAAAGGGTCGTCGGTCTTTGATTGAATCCTTTTCTGTATTTCATGCCCGTGAGCTTGATAAATGAGATATAATGACACTTTGTTCACCACTTCTATTATAAATTATCTATAATCGAACTCTATATAATCGTATTTCATACCAATTACATACATACTTCATAATAGTTCATATAATTTCATTATTACATATAAAAAATCACATTGTGACCACATTGAAAATACATATACAAGAAACATAATTATGTAGCAAAATTTAATATTTAAAAAATCACCAACACAAAAACTTCATCGTAGCAAAGTGTTAACAATTATTAAACCGCTAATCACTTTTACTCCAAACATAACTAAGAACTACCGTGATGAACAACAACTTTTGATTATAAACAAAAATACTCAAATCGGTACTGTTTTTATATAGTTTGAAAATATATTGTTTGTATTAATTTAATGGAATGTTGAGGCCTGTCGTGGCGCAGCGGCACAAGCATGTGACTGTAACCGACAGGTTCTGGGTTCGATCGCCAGTCGAGGAAATGAAATATTTAATATTTTCGATTTAAATATTTAATGTTTCATTTCTTCGCTCTGGTAATAAGGCAAAGCGTGGCGTTGAGTTCCGCCACTCAACACGCAATGCCTCAAATTCGGCGGAAAGTGAGGAACGGAAGTGGAACGGAGCGTCTTCACACTAGGTTCCCGGGTTCCCTCTGCCTACCCTGCCTCATGCGGGATACAGCGTGACGCTGAGTAGTGTTAATTTATTGGAACTCCTGTGTTTTAAAATGTTTTCCTAGTGAATTTTACAGTACATATTTCTCTGCTCTACAGTTACATACTTCCAACTTATAACATTACGACGACTATTTACGACGACTATTTACTAAAATTTACTATTTAGTAAAAGCACATACTCGTATATATTCAATTAAATCCATCTTTACTATTATTTATGAAAAATGTCTTTAAAGTTCAATTTTGTGAGATTTTTATAGAACATAGAAACTTTACAACTCTTTTTAATTATTTTTAAATAGAAAATTTAAATGTCGACAAGAAGTTATGCAGAAAAATTTAATTAGATATCAATATAACGTTTTCATCGGAAAAGTATAATTCTTAAAGTCTCACTAAAGGTCTAACTCTTGAACCATAAGAGATCATGATGAACTCTATATGACGTTTATTTCTGTATGAATATATTTATAATGTTTATTATTTTCTCTAAATTGAATTAGTAGTAAAAGTTTTAAAATAATATTGTAATGTAAAAAAAAAGAACAAAGAAAAACAGAAAATAAAAGAAAAAACATAACGTACGATTACCAATTCACGAAAAGCGATAATGTTAAAAAAAATGTTTTCCGGTTATGCCGGAAAACATTTTTGGCCGGTGTGATGTACTGCAACAACATCTCACTATAAACGTAATATTAATAAATATTTAAGACGGAATTTAGTATTATTTCGATTTTCTTATTTTGGCAGCAAAGACTGGGGTTCATTTTAAAAATGTATCACGAAAAATTTTAAAATATAGAGGGTAAGCGGACATGAAATTCCAATGTTAAGACAATTCATTCCCTTTAGAACACTTCCGTTCGTCAGCATGTCACGTTTATAGTCGCTCACATGTACTTATATCGTAGGCACAGACATGATAAACATTATAAAAAATATATTCATAAAACTTTCTTCAGAAAAACACTTAACAGTTTCTATGGAGGAAAACTTATTCGATGGTTGCGAAGGAGTCCGGTGTCAAAGAGGGTCGTGTATTAAATTGCGTTCAGTTTGCGACGGCGTCACTGATTGTGAAGATGGCGTTGACGAATTCAAGGAATCCTGTAAAAAGAAACATGATATTTGTAGTCGAGATCCGCATTATAGAGGCTGCGGTAAGCTTTTTGAATTTAATTTATAGGCGCCTTTGTAAATGATATTTTAAAGTATAATTAAGTTTAAGCAAATTGTTTGTGATTAACTCAAGTTTGAAATGGAATAATTTAACAATTATTTTTATCACTGTTAGGGTGATTATTCTGCAAGCTTAATTATATTTATTAATATCGATTCACATTTTTAAACATAATATCTATATATTTAAAGATTATTATTTTAATAAAATTATTTGAGTTTATTTATTACTGTATTTATGTATATATACTACACAAATAAAATAAAAAGGGAAGGATAATAGTTTAACGTGTTTTTAACAGAATGTCCAGTTGGCCAATTAAAATGTCACAATGGCTTGTGCATATCAAAAGAGCTATTCAAAGATGGCAAGGACGACTGTGGCGATGGTACAGATGAACCCAATCAGACGACTTGCTCTGATTATTTAAGGCGAGTTATGCCTTCAAGGTTGTGCGATGGTATCCTTCACTGCCACGACAGAAGCGATGAAGATCCAATGTTCTGTAAATGTTTTGCAAAGAAAAGTTATAAGTAAGTTATTTGTGATTTATGTGTATTTAATTTTTATTTAAAATATTTCCCAATAGGAATATTATATTGAATATTATTTTAGATGTTCTGGCATATCTAATAACGAGGATTACTGTGTAGCTATGGACATGGTGTGTGATGGTGTACGCGACTGTCCTGATGGAGAGGACGAAAACACTTGTATAGGATTAAACGCACCTCAAGGGACTCCGTACGTATAGATTATTATATGTATATTTAGTATAAAACGAACAACTTCTGTTGATAAAATAGTGAAATATTACTATTGTAAGTAAATTTTAATCGACATTTTGGACTTTAGTATACACAATAAACAGACCAAAATGTCGGGTTTGTTGTAAGAAAGTTTGTGAAGAACATTAGATTTATTTTTTATAACAAATTCGATTTTTTCCCATATACAGCAGTATAGTCCCCATAATGAGAACTAAAAAGTATTTAAATTATTGTATATAGATACAATATTTGAGTTCCGCCACTCAACACGCAATGCCTCAAATTCGGCGGAAAGTGGGGAATGGAAGTGGAACGGAGTGTCATAACACTAGGTTTCACTTTCGTTCCCTCTGCCTACCCTGCCTAGTGCGGGATACAGCGTGAAGCTGAGAGAGAGAGAGAGAGAGTATATAGATACTTTACACATTAACGTACTACATTTTAACTATACTTTTCAGACACGGTATTGGAGAAGTGATAGTTCGATCTCACGGCGTGTGGTACTCGAAATGCTATCCAACACAAAACCATACAAAATCCGAATTAGAATCGATATGTCGAGAACTCGGTTTTATATCGGGACACGCGAAACAGCTTCCATCACTAAAAGTTACACATCCACATAACAATATAATTATAGAAGCATTTTCAAATGTAACTCTGAATAATAATACTATGATTAAGTTAAGAAATAGTCACGCGCCTATCGCTCGAGCGGTCGCTGATGAGAAAGAAAATTGCTATCCAGTTTTTGTCGAATGTCTTTGAAGTTGATTGAGATGTTTTTGATGTTGTATTTCAATTTAAGTTTTAAAAATAAATTTTATTCGCTATTTAATTGACTTTTAATATAATATTAAGTAAAAGTGATCTGTAATATATTTTTTATTTTTGTAAACATATAGGCTACATATATTAAAAATGTAATACATGTATTTTAAAGTTTTAGATAAAAGATTTTTTGACTGTTCTTCTTGTAAATATATTTTAATGATCGAAGGGATAACCTTGATGTTTGTGGTTTTTCTGCAGAAAGAAATGTTCAATCGCCTGAACGATGTTGAAAACGAAATTATAACTGGAATAACTACATTAAAAATGTTAATTGTACTGATCACAATGTGCCTTTATATATATTTTGTGATCAATAATATATATTTATGGTAAAGCTTTACACTGTATTTAATGATACAAGATATTTTAATGATAAGACCATCGTGGTGCGAAGGGATAACCTTGATGTTTGTGGTTATGCTGCAGAAAGAAATGTTCAATCACCTGAACGATATTAAAAAGGAAATTATAAGTGGAATAACTAAATTAAAAATGTTAATTGTACAATGTGCCTTTATATTTATTTTGTGATCTATAATATATATTTATGCTATAGATTTACATTTTGTGTATCCCGCACATGGCAGGGTCGGCAGGGGGAACGTGGGAACCTAATATTAAGACATTTCGTTTCCCGCCGAACTTGAGGCATTGCGTGTTGACTTATTAAATTAAGCGCCGCGGTAACGCCATGTTATCAGAGCGAATATTTAATAAATAAATTATATATTTTTCTAATTTTTGAAATTATTTAAAATTGGTTATTTTAGAAAGAAATTTACAAATTATTGCACTGTAGAGCCATCTACTACATACATTGCGTTAAATAGTCAAAAGGCCAAAAGCTTTGCTCGTACCGCAATAGCGCCATCTTTCGCAAAAGTTTTCAACAAGTTTAAAAGTTAGTATATTTTGAAGGCTATGATGTTTCAATAAAATCCGCTAGATGGTAAACTCGATCCAGCATTATTATCCACTATATATCGAGTATTTGTTTAATATTTATTTCATTGTATATTCAATGACATTTAATGTCATTTTTTTATTTAATGTAATAAAGAGTCTTTTCGATACATAATATTATTTTAAAGGAAAAAGCTTCGGTTTTTTCGGTATCATATTGATTTCTTTGACATGAAATTGCAAGTATATACATTTTTGGGCACTCTTGCAAACTAATGAAATGAGGTAGTTAAAATTAAATTGTTACGCAACTATCAGATGCTTATGAATACTAAAAACAATTTAACATCTTAATTATACAAGATTTAGTTCATTAGACCAATATCATTAAAAGCTCGTTCGTCAATAAATTTAATACTCGTCTCGATTCGAGTTAAGAATGTCACCTCCTGTACCATTTAATGTGCATAAAATAATAAAAATATATATTATGAATCATACATTTTACTTAACATTAGAAAAGAATTATGCCACCAAAATGGAATGACGAATTTACATAATATACCTTTTTAGATAAAAGAAACGATTAGAAGTGGTCCGATTGGAAACCTGTTCCAGTTCGTACATAATCGTAAACTCTATTATAATAAATGACAAATATATACTGTTTCTTCGTTCGGAGTTAATAAAATTTGATATCTGTCTGATTACTTTATTAAAAATGCAATAAAAGTTCACACTATAGTTTTTTTTTACTTACAAAAAGTGTTTTTTTGTTTTTTTTTTTAATATGTGTAAATGAAATAAAAAAAAATAGTTACATGCTTTAAAGTAATTAAATAATATAAATATTTATACTGTAAACATTAAATATATATTTAAAATGTATAACAGATACAATTTACCATATATGGTAGATAAATCAAAATACATTGATTGATATGATTTCAAATATCAATACCTGCTTGTCCAAATATCCTTCGTGTGATTAACCTTATCTATAGAATACATATAAATAATATAGTGAATTAATAAAACAAAGTAATAGGTGCTCAGCGTCTAAAATAAAAACATAAATTATACTGTAACTCTACACTCGCTATATAAAACGATCTGACGCCATTGAGTCTACACCGAATAGCATTATCAACAATATTTAACTTCAGATTTGAATAATAAAATGTTTTATGTAAATTGTTTCGCCATTGTAACTCAGTTCGATATTTCTCAAATTGCCCTTAGTAGTGGTGTTCTTGAGTTTAAATCAAGTATTTTTTATTCTACTAATAAAAAATCTATCAATTTCTTGATTTTTAAAAGCATTGTTATGACATAAAATATTACAAATTTTTAATTTTAAAATTTTATACTATTATATGACCCTAATTAAGTTAAGCCTGAGTTTTATTTCTATAAGTTGTATAAAAAACAACTTAAAATTTGGATTGAAAAGGTTTAAAATTATCAGTCATTGTAGATAATATACTTAATAACAAATGGTTTCCTATAGTAAGTACATCAAAAACTCAAACTTTTTCAAATTGTTTTTCACCTTGTACGTTTTACATCTATATTCATACTATTATTGTTATAAAATCAAAAATATATCTTACGTTTTTACACAATTATAAAAGGCTAGACCGTTACATCTATTAACAGTTACGTCCCAATTTAAAAAAAAAAAACATTCAAAAAAGCTCAACATACAAAAGCCTCGCTGTCATTTAGTGGAGAACCAAATTAACATGTTTCATAAATTTTCCTGTACTTTTTTATGATCATTGTATGAAGACATATAAATTCAGTACATCCATTGTATGATAATATCGTTCATAAATCAGAATTTTAATTCGTTCCTTTTAATTTGCACCGATCCATGTACTTAAAAGTTAGCAGGGACAGTTTTGACGGCTACTGTATTTACTGCCGTACGCAAATTGTATTATCTGTGTACGAAGAATTTACTGTTAGTTTTCTGCACGCGATAAAATTATTAGAAATGTAAGTATCTAACTGTCTACTGTCATTGCAATTTATTTATTCAGTCAAGAAAATTCAGAAATAGACATGGAAAGTACTAGAGTAGATAATACTAAATTAATTATTGTAAAGTGTTAATAATTAGTTGCGCGTCCTTATAGGAAGATTTAATAATTTTCTATTTATTAATTTACGATGTTCGTGAGTTTGAAACATACAGTAAAATAACTATTATTATAACTTGTTTTGAAACAATTCCATGTAAGTTAAGTAGACTGTGAAGAAGTTAAATACAAAAAAGAGGACAATAGATTAAACTTTTGCAAAGTCCTCCCATCTAACTACCAAAGTTAACAAAAAAGTAGAGGATTCATTTATTTTTTTTTTTGTTTTTTTCTTTGTTTCTAGATAGCGGTATATGAATTAATACTTATCTATTAACATACATATACACACTTTTACAATTAAAATTTAAGAGACAATAATTGTACGAGTAAAGTGGGTTAATATTGGGTTGTACATTCCTTGACGATGATATAATTTAAAATAAATTTAGATAATAATGTCTAGAATAGTATTTATGTAGTAAGTATTCATTTATATATATGAACATACGCGTAAAGATTTATCATGTCAACATAAAAAATATTTTATTTAGATAAAAACAGAGTAACTTGTATCCAGGCCTGTCGTGGCGCAGCGGTACAAGAGTGTGACTGCAACCGACAGGTTCTGGGTTCGATCCCCAGTCGAGGAAATGAAATATTTAAAATTTACAATTTAAATATTTAATGTTTCATTCCTTCGCTCTGGTAATAAGGCAAAGCGCGGGGTTGAGTTCCGCCACTCAACACGCAATGCCTCAAATTCGGCGGAAAGTGGTGAACGGAAGTGGAACGGCGTGTCTTAACACTAGGTTCCCGGATTCCCTCAGCCTACCCTGCCTCGTGCGGGATACAGCGTGAAGCTGAAAAAAAAGAAACTTGTATCCATTCCATTTTCTAAGCCTTACTGTGTTCTGTAGATCAAAATCATATACTCGGCTTTTGATTGTAAATGGATGAAATAAAAAATAAAGAAAAATAATCATAGAATATCATGAATAATTTAGTACATATAATTCTTTAACACAAATAGTCGAGATAAAATTATCATGATTGACAAAAATTCAGACCTTTGAGCATTGGTCAATATTTACAAATATATTTCGGCATCAATCAGCAACTTCCATTGCTCTTATAAGTACATTGCCTTAGCCGCCTTGAAACGATACTTGGTTCCTGGATAAGTTAATTTATCGTATATCTCATGAACGTTCTCTTCCGAGCCAATTCAATTGTTTCTAAATTATTTATGACGTTCCGATGATATCACGATGATCCTCCGCATTTGTAAATCACGGCCAAAATTATTACGCCTCGAAAATAATTAATGTAAGAAATTTTACGCGGAATTCACAAAACGACTTGTAAATAAATATTAAAGCGATATAATTGCGGACATAAAGGACTTACCGCCTTTGAGGAAACCGAAATTTTCTTAAGTTCGACGCATCGCCAACCACTAGTGATATACGTATGGGTTGTCTTTTTACTCAGTCCTTCATACCAAGGTCCATTGAAGTCGAACCATCGGCTTTTTATTTCATGCACGTAGGTAACTGTTTTACTGATGGTTATCGCCAAAAATAACCTTTAATTACCGCGTAGTTTGAGCTGCCCTGACCTTTCACACAAATACTTCATGTGTAGAAGTGAGAAATGCTCGGACTTAGTCATCAATATATTACTTATTAAATACGGAAATTAATATGTTAAACACCTTAAAAAGAAGCGCATTGGAAATCGCTTACTTATAAGAATAAAAATTATATTTTCTCTTCGATCAGAATGGTATTAAATTATATTACTAGCGAAATGTACTTAGTAAATAAAGCACAAGATTCAAGTTAGTACAATAAAATGATCATATTTATTAAACAGGCCACTTTACTCTTTTTTCCGAAACGAGGCAGGGCAGTCAAAGGGAATCTCACTAAGTTCCTTTTGACCGCCCTGCCTCGTTCCCGTTAGGCAATATGTTCCCACATATTTTTTTTAAGATATGTTGAAATATCACTTAATAGAAATAAAAAATACAAATTTAATAATCACTCCTCCTATTAAGGATGATATGTTATGTAGGTTACATCCCGTATATGGCAGGGTAGACAGAGGGATCCTAAAACCATGCGTTAAGACATCTGTTACGTGTTGAGTAACGGAACTCATCGCCGAGCATTGTCTTGTTACCAGAGCAAAGGAATGATATTAAATAGTTTATATGAAAATATTAAATATTAAATATTTCATAAAAATATCAAAAAAATACTTCTTGTAGTGGGGATCGAACCTAAAACCTGCTGCTTTAACAGCCACACGCTTGTGCTTCTGCGCCAAGATATGCCTTATAATAAGTATATATAATAAAATCGTTACAATTCTCATAGCTTTTCCATGCATTAACAGTCTTTATTTGAAGTTGAGTTATCATAAGTCTATATTAATTGTATTTAATGATGAACACTCAAGCTGGATTCGAATATGCAACCTTCGGATACGAGACATTCACACACACACATACACACATTGCGCCACAATGGTTAAATTTACATGATAATTACAAGCTATTTATTATTAAAAGCACGCACGAGCGGTATGCAGAATGGGAAAAGGTGTTTAAAATTATAAAAATAGTCAGAATTTGACATTCAAACTTTTGAGTTTATTATTTTATTAATTCCGGGAATAAAATGGCAATGATTCTTCTGTTGATAATTCAGAATATCTATATTAATAATATAATTTCTTTAACTTTAATATTTTCAAATTTTTGATGTCTGCAATTTGGCGAAATTAAGAAATAGAACAGTGTCTTAACAATAGGTTTTCAAATTCCCTGTGCCTGCCCTGCCATGTGGAAAAAAGCCTAAAGTTGATAAAAAAAACTTTGTGGTAACATTGCGTAGGTTACCACAAAGTTTTTTACACACAGCACAAGCACAGTGGTACCCTACACACTATTTCTAACACTACTGCATTCCGTTTTCCGTGTTTCGCCAAAATTTGCGACCGTACGGTTCGTTCGCTCGGAACTCAGTATTAAAAATCATAAGTTCTTTTACCAGCGCGAAAATATAAATATAATAATTAATAACAAATATCTATTCCTCAAGTGAGAATCGAACTCATTATCATTGAGTGAATACCGATATTCAATACCCTCTTTAACGATAAATATCTAAATTAGATAACATCTATATTTTAATTAAAGCCAAGGTTTATTTATTCTAAATATTGAACAGATATTATTCTGAAGGAAAAAAAATCGTATGAAGCATCATTTAATACAACATACAAAATAAAATATAAGAACAAATATTAAGATAAACGTCTTTGAACTTTACCGGTACACGTTTAATCGCTTGTACTAGATGTAAACGCGTCTTTTGATAATAATTACATCGCAAATGTTCTTTAAATATAGTGGGTCTGGGTCGTTTATTAAAGGTTGTCTTGGTATTCTGCATATTTTTTGTGTTCATGTGTTTTCGGTTTTTGGGAATATGTGCAAAGAAGAAAATTATTCGTGGACAGGTTGTGGGTTCGATCCCCACTCGAGGAAATGAAATATTGAATATTTTCAATTAAATACTCTTAAATAAGGTAAATTAAATAGTTAATGTTTTCATTTCTTCACGCGGTAAACGCGGCGTTGAGTTCCGCCACTCAACACACAATGCCTCAAATTCAGCGAAAAGTTGGGAACGGAAGGGTAATGGGGTGTCTTAACACTAGGTTCCCAAGTTCCCTCTGCCTACCCACGTGCGGGATACACTATGAAGCTGAGTATTAAAAAAATGTGGCACATTTTATAATTAACTTTCCACTCTTTTAAAAGTATTGTCTGATAACAGATTTTACTGTGTTTATGTACTAATACAAATTTCTTTCAGAATTCAAGCTCACACTTCCTTTATATATTTTAACAAGGTACACGCCATCTTTATTAAAATAAATATAAATATATTCAGACTTTATTTAAGAGTATTATTTTTCTATCCTAAATATTAAAGAACTACTAAACTTAATTTTTTAAAATTTTAAAAAGCGTATAAAAATTTTGAACGAAGCAGGATTTGAACCCGCGCCTCTGGAATACCGTTCCAGCGCTCTGACCAACTAAGCCATTCGTTCTCACCGAGCTCCGTCGAAATTCTTATACGCTTGTTACAACTTATTTATGTTGTTCGCGGGTTCAAATCTTGCTTCGTTCAAAATTTTTATACGCTTTTTAAAATTTTAAAAATTTAAGTTTAGTATTTTCTGTCCTAAGTGTGGAATAACACTTTAAAACATAGTAAAAATATTAAAGAACTAATTTAAATGTAATCACCAGAGCGAGGAAATTAAAATCGTTAATTACACCGAACGGAAATCCAAGTCATCCCCATAATGTTTACAGACCAACGTAATACCACTGCTCCACGACGGCCCCTTTAGTATCATATTGACATCATCTTAAGTTTGAAATATAAATATATAAAAGAACACGTAAATCTCATATAATATATGTAACATGAATCATAGTTCAATCACTAATGAATTCTAATATAGAAACTTAATGTTATATTAAGTCTACAAAAATATCAAACTGCGTAGTACTACGTATATCCTTTTAAACAAATGCTTTATAACTTTATTTGTTCGTTTACTAATTTGTTTTGTTCTATAAATATAAATTTATATCTCTTATATATTATGTGATGTTATATTAATTTTAAACTTGTTTTTTCTTGTATTTCTATTTTAGCTTCCAAGCGATATCTCAAAAATCAAGTTATTTATCTAAGTAATATAACCCAAAACATTTTTTTTTTAAATGTTGTGTGTTTGTCCAGGCACGGTAATCTCGGAAACAGAAATACCGATTAAAATTAAGTTTTCACTGTTGTTTTCGGTTAAAAAAAGCAGGCAAAGCCGCGAGCAGGCCGCTAGTGATCAATGTGTCACCATTAATTATTTCAACTGGCACATGCGGAACGCCACAATAAAAAACAACAAAACAAAATATTCATTACTTAAGTCAACTTTCTACCTGAATTTATATTACTGAGAGTTGAGCGGCGGAAGTCTGTGAAATTATTTTCATTTCTTTACGATAAAAAAGATTTTGAATTTCACTGTGTAAATCTCAATGTATCATTTAATATATATAGGGTGGTTAATTTTTTGCCAACCGTACCGTAGGTATGCGGGATACAAAATATTAAGGCAATGGATAACAAAACAATTTTAAATTTCTTAGCAATGACACTAAGAAGAAGAAGCGTGTTAAAATATGTATAACTGACATAACTGACACAGCAGATTTCAATTGTATTTTGCCAATAACATATTTTTTTTAATTATTTTACAATGGATACTTTATACATAAATGTTTCTTACCTACATTATATTTTAAAACAGGCTTCACTATATGACCAGGAAGAACAATAAATCTGTCATTTAATACTATGGAAAATTCTTGTACATATTAGCTTTGTTATTATCATGCTTATGTAAGTAGATAGACATACATAAATCATGCTGTTTTCTATTTTACTTACATCTTAAGAAAAAAAATAGGTAGAGTGGCGAAATACAGTATGTTATTCTGATAAAGAGAGTCTCGTTGATTTTTAAATAATGTATAATAACTGCGCCACAGCGTTTTTATACATATATTTTATGCTGTACTCTGTTTCCCCTTTTATAGCAGAAAAGGCATAGGGAATTCAGTGTAAAGACACTCATATTCTGACTTTGGCCCGATTTTCATGATATCATCAGTTAAGTGCCAAAATTTACTGTTGCACTTTATCTAGGAAATCATTTATTTAAATAACTTACTATCCGAAGTGGAAAATAAATCGTTAATTATCTAGGTAACAGACAGACGGTTTGCCGCTGGGATACAACAAAAATATTTTTAATTAATGATTGTAGAATGCCAAAAAAATCAAGGATTCCGACCTCTTTATACTAAAGTACCCCTCTTGACCTATTGGCATATTTTGCGAAGTTTTTGTGACTCCACTACAAAAACTAACCATTTGTATTTGTTAATAATAAAATATCATGTTTTTATTTAATATTTTTATACAATATATACGTTTCCTTATACTGCGTGTGATGTGTATGATGATGACTCTTAGGATTCTCTAGTGCTTCCTTAATAAAATAACGTGATTAAACTCTTTTGTAATACATTTTTTTTAAAGTACATTTTGACAACCTCTGGCTAAGATTTTTTAAATTAATTTAACTTTAAAAATGAAACTTTATTATTAATCAGTTTAATTTATTTATTGACATTGTTATTAATATTGAAAAGTGACAAAACACAAAAAGTCATTACAATTGGTTCTACTAATACTTCTAATTATACAAATCAAATGTAATTGCATATATTATACTTGTCTTAAAATCATTTAACTGACGTTTAATATAAAATCTCAAGTAACACTACAAACAGAACCATTAACCCTGCCATAGTATTGACACAAAGTCGAGGATGCCGTGGTGCGTACACAAGCGTATAGTGTAAACGTGGGAGATCGTGGGTTCGATGCCCCCTCGAAAAATTGAAATATTCAATATTTTCGAATTAAATATTTTTTTTAGTTCTTCGAACTGGTTACAGGGTCTCTTACTCAGTCTTAAAATTAGATTTTCAGTTTCCTTTGCTTACCCTGTATATATACGGGATACAGCGTGAAGTTAAAAAAAAACAAAATTATATGTATGTTCATATATACAGAACTCATTTATATATTTAATAGCTTCTATACTATTTTTTTTATTCCATACACACATTCTTAAGCCTTACAAACAAAAGTTGTTATCGAAATAAGACTTCTATAAAACATATGTTTCAGAGTGAGATAATTAGTTATAACATAATAACATAAGTGAACAACACATCTTCCTAGTATTTTTTACACTGCAGCTTTTTTTTCACTCGGCTACTAGATTTTTTTATAAGTATATGTTTGATGTTTAAGGCCTGTTGTGGCGCAGTGGCAAAAGAGTATGACTGTAACCGACAGGTTGTGGATTCGATCTCTACTCGAGGAAATGAAATATTTAATATTTTCAATCAAAATAATTAATATTTCATTTCTTCGCTCTGGTACAAGGCAAAACATGGCGTTGAGTTCCGCCACTCAACACACAATGCCTCAAATTCGTCTAAAAGTGGGGAATGGAAGTGGAACGGAGTGTTTTAACACTAGGTTCCCATGTTTCCTCTGCCTACCCTGCCGTGTGCAGTATATAGCGTGAAGATGAGTGAGTGAGTGTTTTATGTACATGCTTATAAATAAATCTACAATATTATTTTAAAATAAATTTAAATCTAAGTTCTGAAAGCTTAAAAAAATATTGAATTCAATCAGTTTTAAAAACTATAAAAAGCAGTACTCAGTACTCAGTACTCAGCTTCACGCTGTATCCCACACATGGCAGGGTAGGCAGAGGGAACTTGGGAACCTAGTGTTAAGCCACTCCGTTCCACTTCCGTTCCTCACTTTCCGCCGAATTTGAGGCATTGCGTGTTGAGTGGCGGAAGTCAACGCCGCGTTATGCCTTGTACCAGATCGAAGAAATGAAACATTAAATATTAAAATTGAAAATATTAAATATTTCATTTCCTCGACCGGGGATCGAACCCAGAACCTGTCGGTTACAGTCACACGCTTGTGCCGCTGCGCCACGACAGGCCTCTAAAAAGCAGTATATTAATATTATTAATTATTATTAATATTGTAGTACTACTCCAAACTCAAATTCACAACTGACGCCATTATAATCAGACGCTGTGCCGCTTCGGCGCGACAACATATAAAAACTGTAAATTTATTCCAAAAGAAATACAAATTATCTGCCTACGTATACATAAAATAAGCAAACAATAGATATCTACACGCCATTTCGGATTATTCACAACATTTTATTGTTGAAATTTTATTAATAAACTATATTAAAAAAGATATGACTCAGATCGACTGAGATCATTTACTGTTTTACTATCTCGTTTGAATGTACAAGTATATACAATATGTATAGAAACTGTTAAAAAGCAGATGAATTATAGATAATGCGCTTGAACTATTGACCTAGGCACGGCTAATATTAAAATTATAATCCACTGGTAAAAATAAGCGATAAGCTATAGTTTAATGTTTATTTTTATAAACAAGATTTCAATTGTAATAAAATACTTGCGAAAGTCACAAGGCCAAAGTGAAAGTGAGAGAAAGCTTTTACAGGCTTTTTTGTTGGTACTCTTGTCACTTGTCAACTGACTGCTTTAGCGTTGACATGAGATAATACGAGCTTGTTTTAAAAATCGAAAGTTTAATTTATATATATTTATCGCTAGTTAGAGTGACTCAAATTGATATATAGATATAATCTTTTATAAAGGTTAATATAATATTTAGTGTATTTTGATACCACTTTACAAGACAGTTTATTCAAAATGTGAAAATGACGATGCTTAAATTAATATGTTTATTCTTTTTTTTTTATTATTTTCGTAACAAATATGTCTTGAAAGACTCATTTAATTAAAAGTAATAGAGTAAAAGAAATTGATTTCCTTAACTTAGTTTGTCTAACTAGGCTAAATAAATGAACTTTTGAAGGACTTTAATACATGTATTAAAAAAATACATGTATTAAAAAAACACACACAAATACTCCTTGTATTTTTGAAGCAAATGTTGCTTTGCTTTTTTTTGTTTTTAAAACAGCATTTTTTTTTTATTAGTTAGGTGTCCTTATTTATTATTTATGAGTTAGGTCCAGCTGGACCCGGATAAGCCAAAGAGAAATGGTGAAAAATAGATTTTTTCATTTATATTACAGACTTATAATTGTAGTTCAATTTATTTAAATTATTGCATACGTGTCCGCAAACTATACTTTGTCAACTTCTGAAATTGGTACGGAACCTACAGTTGGTGAGTTTATTTTTCACTTTATTTAGAGCGGCTGAGAGAATAGCAGCGTGTGAGAGCAACGCGCTGTACCTTCATCATATTCATAGTTGTCAATGTCAAACTATAAAATTTTTCAATACTTTTCTAAAGAATCGCCATATATTATTGATATACATTGAAAACTAATTTATAGCTAACTAAAAATTTTTTTTAATTTTTTCCTTATGTTTCGCTTTCAGTGTATTAGTATCTTATTCTTGGTGTCATCAATTGACTAAAATAGTGAGTGAGTCATGTTTTTAATTTATTCGGAAGGGAACATCATTCATTATGGCTGAGTCACCATATCACTCCCTTTTTATTGAATTTATTACTGCGGTGGTGACACCAACACCTTAAGTCAACTGGCTTTCCGAAATAATTAAAAATATTGTAATTTACAAAATATAGCTACATAATATATACTGTGGTGCTGTGTCTCATAGAAACTTATGGTTGTGGGTTTG
This sequence comes from Eueides isabella, assembly GCA_019049475.1. NCBI lineage: Eukaryota > Metazoa > Arthropoda > Insecta > Lepidoptera > Nymphalidae > Eueides > Eueides isabella. Next base: position 4,295,109 of record CM032392.1, read on the forward strand.
ATTTCCATTTGGCGAAAAAATAAATAATCAGTAAAGACGGCGTTAAGTTCCGCCGCTCAATAGCAGAGCAGAGAACAGAGTGTCTTAACGTTTTAGAGAAGTTTTTTCATGCATTATAAGTAAATATGCAAACATTAATTCAATGTAGGCATCATATTGGCGACTTTATCGAATGGTAATAAGTTTGAGGCCTGTCGTGGCGCAGCGGCACAAGCGTGTGACTGTAACCGACAGGTTCTGGGTTCAATCCCCGGTCGAGGAAAATGAAATTAAATATTTAAATTGAAAATATTAAATATATTTTCAATGTAAATATTTTATGTTTAATTTCTTCGCTCTGGCAATAAGGCAAAGCGCGGCGTTGAGTTCCGACACTCAACACGCAATGCCTCAAATTCGGTGGAAAGTAGTGAACGGAAGTGGAACGGAGTATCTTAATACTAGGTTCCCAGGTTCCCTCTGCCTACCCTGCCTCGAGCGGGATACAGCGTGAAGCTGAGAGAGTAATAAGTTTAAATAATCCTCATCAATTACTTATCATATACAAGCTATAACTGTATTCAGCGTTGTATTCTGCGTACAACATATTATATTACCTTCTATTTAGTACGATAAGATAACAATAGCAACATATAGACATAGATCAAGTCTAATTTTAGTTTGTGGTTTCTTAAAATCCCTATATTTTAAATATTATAAAATGATTTTGAATAGCCATCATTATTTGTCTATGAAAAGCCTTTATAGCGTCATGAAGACCTTGCTTTATAATATTTTTCAATGGTAATGATTTGGGTAAAAATACTATTAATTTCAAATGACAAACAAGCAAGTAAGCAATGAACAAATACGTAATAATATGTAATAAGATATTTTTATTTGATACTATTATTAGATTTACACTATACTAAAGTTAATTATTATGTATTTTTTTTATGATAATAAGTATTAGCCCTCTTTTATACTATATATGTACATATATTTGTCAAGTTCATGCTGTTCCCACACGCGGTAGGTTTTACCCTACTTTCCCAAGATTGATTGGGAACACTAGGTTCCCATTTGGGAACTTGGAAACCTAGTGTTAAGACACTTCGCTCCGTTCTCCATTTTTTTTCGCCGAATTTGAGACATTGTGTGTCAAGTGGTGGAAGTTAACGCCGCAACTTGCCTTACTACCAGATTTACGAAAATAATATATTCAATATTACGTTTCATCGAGTGGGAATCGAACTCTAAACCAATCTTGTTTACACGCTTGTGCCACTGCGACACGACAGTATTTGATGACTGGAAATATATCTTTCAGTTATAAAAATAAATTAGATTATTAAGACAGACTATGAAGAAAAGTAGGGAACGGAAGTGTCTTAGTAAGAACAGAGTGTACACTACATCTCTAAGTACGATAAAGAAGCGCCAAGCTAAAAAAATCATCATCATAAATCATTTTCGATGCGGAACCCAAAAGATACTTTTAAAATATTACGTATATTGTCGTTGCCTGCGGTAGGTATCGCCGTATCGGCTCAACGACGAACAAACCATTGAAGGCTAACAAGGTGCTAAAGTAAACTTATACAAAAACGTAAAAAAGCCATGTTTTTAACATTTCTTTAATTCAAATTTTATATTATGTGTGTAAGTTTAAAATATATACAAATTATTTTCTTTTGCGCCTATTGATTTATAATTTATATGAGTTTCGATTTTTCTTAATACTTTGTTTTGTTTAAAATTGATAGTATTAATTTAGTTTTTTTTTATATGTATAATGAGATGGTTATGGGTTCAAACTGAGTTCACCTTCGGGGTCGTTGTAGTAAGAAAATCTAGCTATAAACACGTTGTAGTCAGATTAGATTCTTAGTCGACCAAATTATAATAATCGATATTATCACAATCGATTATACTTAAATTACTTTTATGTCTCCACTCAATTAAAACAAAGAGAGAAGTTTAGATCAGAAAGAGAAAAGAGGCAATTAAAACTACGTTCCAACTGCTTACTCTACATGCCAATGGGAGCGATAACTGCATATCATGATGATAGCCACCGAAGATGTTGAAAATCATGCAGAGTCCACTATCAAGTAAGTTAAATTTTAAAGTAATCTCCACTTAGTAATAGCCTGGGATAATGACAAGTAGAAGAAGAATAAGTAAATCGTGAACTTGTGTGTTTTTACATTAATTGTAAGATCATACAGCGCCCATATTCCTGACTCTCATAAAATGGTTTTGGTTTTGACGTACAGCTGCAGAGAGAGATATGTACGAAGATATTCGTAATATATTTATTTAAATGATTAAGATGACAAAGCATTTTTTTATAGTAACAATTTTCTCTGAATTGATATATAAAACCTTATCAAACAATAAATAACAGATTATAATATTCTGACGAGCCCACACTGTTGGGAGTTATGTAACGTTTACGCTACTTGCCAAGGTTAAAATAGAGCTAAAGAAAACAGGATTTTTGATAAGAATAATAATTAATATATCGTAGAACATTTTTCTTATTAAATATTAAGTTGCTACAATACTAAATGTCATTCTTATATTATATAATTTAACACCGTAAAGTTCACCGGGCAAAAATTCAAATGTTTACATACTCGTATTCTTTTGCTCTGGCAAGACAAAAAATGACGTTGAATTTGCTATTTAATATTTAAACGTTCATCTTGAATTCTGATTGTCTTTTCTACGTTTTTAATAGCGAGAAGTTACACAATATTAAAACACAATTCTAATGAAATGCTATAAAATCATAAAGCAAAAAATATTAACCATATATTAACCTACGGTTAAAAGTAAAGTACATGCAATAACTGATTAATTTTAGTCTAAAAACTCTATGGTATGCCAAAAGTTTTAAATAATTAACATTCATTATTTAATCAAGAAATACAAACAAGTAAAACCATGGGAAAACCAGATATCAGAACGATTAAGGAAAAAAATATGTCAAACATGAGTCAATTCTCGAAAAATTATCATCTAGAACAAGATTTTAATTAACGCCAGGTAATAATTTAAAGGTCCAAATGTCAATATTACCAAGTAAAATGTGGGAGTGCTTCATCATACATTCGCTGCCACTCTGTCTGCAATATCAGCGAATTTACATAACACCCGTGACGAGACAACGTGACCGGCCACTAACAGAACGAATCGTAAATTTCAATGGAAAATAAACTATATATTATAGATTCAATATTCGCTTATCTATAGTGATGTTATAAAGCTGAAACGTTTGATTGATTGAATGTGTTTATATCAGTATCAGTATGGGCCTGTCGTGGCGCAGAGGCACAAGCGTGAGACTTAAGTGTGATAATGTGGGTTCGATCCTCACGCGAGAAAAAAAAAAAATAATATTTTTATTTCGTTAATATGCTAACAAGGCAAAGCGCTGTGTTAAATTTCTCAACTCAATACGCTGTGCCTCAAATTCAGTATGGAATGAAATTTCTTAACGCTAGGTTCGTTCTATCCCCTGCAATGTGCCATGTGAGATACAGTGTGAGGCTGAGCAGTAGAGAAAAATAATATTTTTATTTAGGATAGTCCTAGGTTTTAAATTACATTCTATTAATAGTTTCGATGTAAATTAGTTATTTCTTATCGACCACGTGTGCGAAGCAGCAGGTGAAAGCGACTAAAGTATAAATATATTTTTATACGTATAAAGTATACAGCAGGCCCACGATTAAAAGAGAATAATTAATTAGAGAGGTCAAGGAACTTTAACATGATATATTCATAATTTCCAACCACTTTGTAAGTAAATCGACGTTCATTTTACTCGTAATATTCGGTAATCAAGCGAGAGGCGGCACTCAGCGGGGGTTTATTTTAAAAATGTATCCCATTCGGCCAATATGGCCCGTATTCAGTTCTACTAAAAGCTAATACATGTTCTCAATTTTAAATAGCAAAGTGTTTTTACTAGATGTAACATAACTTAATTTAAAGTAAATTGGTCATATATCTTTATTATTTCTAATGTGACATAAACATATGGTAGTTTTATTTTTTTTTATATTCGCTAACATTTAATTATAGAAATATTATACAGTTTTTACGCTAATTTAATATTTTATGTCATTTTTTAGTTTAGAGTTTATCATTGAGGCCTGTTGTTGCTTAGGGGTGTAAGAATGTGACTGTGGCCGCGACAGGTTGTGGGTTCGATTCCCACATGTGGACTTGTAAGACTATATATTTGGAAATGAAATATTTTATATTTTCATTTCTTTATTTGCCAAGTCTCATCACTCAACACGGCAGCGGAGAGTGGTGGACGGAGTGTTTTAACTTTAAGTTCTTAATTTTTTCTATTCTGCATACAGCGTAATGATGAAAAAAAATAAAAACAACAAGTTACCAAAGTTAAACAAAGGTATTAATGGACTTGCTTAACATAACTTTTATTTTTTAAGGATAATTCACTCATACGTTTTTTCCTTTTCCTACAACATTTTTTTTGGATCAACAAAATTATCTCACATAGAATTACAATATGATCTCAATATAAACACTTTTACTGCTCGTATTTAAGTGATGTAAATTTAAAAATTTTACTGTTATATGATGACCATGTATTTAAATAGAAATATGTTAGAACTTTTAAATGAGGCAAAGCCTCGAATTTATTGCGCCGGTTGAAAGACTACCTAACGGTAGTGAAAACGACGGCGATTAGTTAAGAGAAACTGTAAACATATAATATATAGATGTTTAAAAATGAATTTAAATGACTTTTCTTTAACTTTCGATTGTCTTTGTAATAAATTAAACTTGTTGTTGCATATTTTTTCTAAAAGGCGATGCCGCTTTTTTAATCACTTGTTTGTATCAAAATTGACACTATAATTAATTGTATGAATAACGTTAATATTGTTTATAGATACTACAAATCGACTAAAATATATATTTTTAATTCGTAGAAAGTTGATCATCAATATTGATTTACTATTTCCTTGAGGAAATAAATAATTTAAAGATATTGATTTTTATCTTTTTCTAACTTGTTTCAGCGTATATGTTTTAAAATTTTGTAATATAGCTATATGTAATATATATATAAATATTTTACGTTGCCATAAACACATAAATTTCTTTTAAGAAACATAATTATTAAGTATATCAGGATCAAAAAAGCTGGAGCGATTAACATTTGCGCCTTTGTCATGGTGTGTGGAGCAAAAAAGATTTTAAATTTTTTTGGATCGACATTTCTGTATCTATATGAATTGAGACCATTATGATGCAGTGGGAAAGTGATAATGTACACACGATGTTTGTGTGATCCCGTTACAAAGTAATGAGATATTCTCATTTCAACATTGTTAGACAAATGTCGGCGTTGTGTTCCGCCAAGTCTTTGACTACGCTCTTTAACAAATAAGGTTCATTCGTTGCTATAAGTGAAGCTAAAGGCATGGTCATGGGTTATATTAATTTATTGTACATATTATATTGTACATATTATTTTTAAATTTTCATTTCTTTACAAAAAATCATTTCCGTCAAAATATTTGCCTTATAATAACCTCTTAATTACGTAAGACGTATTAAATGCGATAAAATAAGTTTTTTTATATGTATATATGTATATATCTCATATAAATTTACCCTTTTGATATTATCTCAATCAAGTATGACATTATCGCTGTGGGTCATTTCCGAGCTATTTAGTTTCTTTAAAATGATTTCCGTATTTCCTGTTTTCAATTAACATAAAAATAAAAAAATATAAGAACGTTTTATATGAATTATAAAAAAAAAATAGTAAAGATCTATCTCCTATTTATTGTATTGCATAGAAATCACTATCCAATAAAGTAAATACGACCATACAGTTTTTCTAACTCTTACTCGATTGTTCTTTCAAAATAACGATTAATATGTATTAGTAAAATAATTGTTGTACTTAACTCTACTCATCTCCACGCTGTATCCCGCACACGATAGGGTAGGCAGAGGGATATTGGGAACGTAGTGTTAAGACACTCAGTTCCACTTCCGTTCCCCACTTTCCACCGAATTTGAGGCATTGCGTGTTGAGTGGCGGAACTCAACGCCGCACTTTGCCTTGTAACCAGACCGAAGAAATGAAAACATGAAATATTAAATTTGAAAATATTAAATATCTCATTAGCTTGAGGGCGGATTGAACCCACAACTTGTTGTTTACAGTCACATGTTTGTGCCGCTGTGTCACATCAGGCCTAAATTGTACCTATTAAGTTATATTTAATATCAAATAATTAAATTCTATTTATAACAAAATATAAAAATTCCATAGAGTTATATATTATTTTCTATGCCTTTTCTATAAACTTTACAAAGGAAACAAGAATATATAATAAAATATTTCTTTTAGTAATTAAATAGATCATTGTCAACTTTCCAAAAAAAAATCCAGTTCTGTAAGCCCTCATTTTTGTTACAATGTTGACGTTGTGCCAATTGTCATAACACTTCAGTTTTTTTATCGTGCGACCATGGAATTTCGACACGCTGATGTCTTTTACCTCTAAATGGAAGCGAATGAAAATATTGACTTCAAAATTGTTTGTAAGTCATAATCGTTACTGTATGTTTACTTTACTTTGATTCTTATATGCTCTGACGCATATAACGCTCAAGAATTGAGTATACAAAAACAAATCTTTTTATTTATATATATACTTGGGGTGTGTCCATTATTCTTGGTATAATTTGCGCTCTGGTTCTAATGAAATATGGAAGATGTAATATTATGATAACGTTTTCCTCTGTTTTAAATAAAACTAACAAAATTTTTGTGAAATATAAAAGTAAACGTCATTTAATAATTTCAGAGAACGCCATTAAATGGCTTTTTTTATTGTGTCATGTTTTTTCCACTAGTCTAGCCATAGCGTGTTGTGTATATTTTAAGTCTGTTAAAACCCTCCGTTCTGAATTTTTGAGACATTGTATAATATCAACGTCCTATATATGTATAATATCAACGTCATATATATGTCAGTAGCGAATATGACGTTGATATTCGCTACATATCAACGTCATAGTTACTCTCAAGCTTAGAGAGAGAAAATTAAAATATTAAACAATTGATTTCAGCTTGTGCTCACACACCCTAACCTGTCATATGTGTGATAAAGCGTGAAGCTGTTAAAAACAATAAAAAAAATAAAAGTATGTATTAGACACTATCATATCATGAGTAAATATTTAACTTTAACTTTTCACTACTCTGTACATGTTTTATTCGTATTTATAATATGTACATTTTATAAAAAAATACACGTTAACACGTTTTAGATTCACACTTTATCCTAATTAAAGGTAGACAGAAACTACCTAATGTCAATACGACTTATTTGAAGATTTTGCTTTTTTTTGACAGAGCTAAACGCCACGACTTACCTTGCAAAGGTACAGAATAAAATGGTATGACATTCATAGTCAATAACAACCACAGTGAGCTACAATGGCCTCATTATAAAACTTGACTAATATAAATCTACATATTATACATAAATTTTACCAATTATTTTTATTTCGGCATCTAACACAAAAAACGAATTAAATCAATTAAAGTAAATAGTAAACTAATTATAATATTTTGTGAAGCCAAAAGATCATTTCTCGCATAAATATTTTATGATTTCCGGTGTGAGAATGTATCGCATAAAATTAAACCTTGACTTATAAGATTTAATGCCTTTTATTACTATCTTTTACATGCGGCTGTGCCCGTACGAACATATTGATATAACTAATAGTTATGTCACATGACACATATGACACATTTTAAGTGACTGTGAGTGATGGTCTGGATTTTAAAAGGTACGAGTAGTTTCGTTGAAATAGATTTTGTTATATGATATATAAATATAAAGACAAAAATATATGACTGGACTGGTTTCAACTAACAAACAGATTTTAATATTATAACTCACTCACTCAGCTTCACGCTGTATCCCGCACATGGCAGGCTAGTGTAGACTCAGTTTCACTTCCATTCCCCACTTTCCGCCGAATTTGACGCATTGTGTGTTGAGTGGTGGAACTCAACGCAGTGTTTTGCCTTGTACCAGAGCGAAGAGAGCGAAGAAAACATTAAGTATTTAAATTGAAAATATTAAATATTTCATTTTTTCGAGTGAGGATCGAACTCACAACCTGTCGGTTACAGTCACACGCTTGTGCCGCTGCGCCAAGACAGGCCTCATATTACATATACACTATAAGTAATCATTATTTTTTTATTATACATGTAGTATATCATATTCATTTTAATCGGCATATTATATAAAGCAGAAACAAAATATACCTACGTTTTTACAAAGAATGTGTGGAATATTGAATTTGTCACAGTTATAGTATACATAGGGAGTTAAAAGAAATCCATAATGTGATTGTTTTTTTTTTTTTTAATATTAAATGAATAAAATAAATATAATATACACTTGTATAAATTGACATACACATTGTCATGGAAACGTGTTCACATCAATTTGCTATCTAGTTTATGTAATTTGATACTATCAGTGAGGATTTTAATATTTATATTAAGTCAATGTGGCGACTTAAAAGAACAACTGAACTCACATAAGTCTCATTTGAAGTAAATGAAAATTATATATATATATATATATATATATATATATATATATATATATATATATATATATATATATATATATATATATATATATATATATATATATATATATATATATATATATATATATATATATATATATATATAATATATAACATTTACACACCATGTTAATCAAAAATTTAATAAATAAGGACAATTATATATCCTTATATGCCAAAAGTAATTAGAATTTCATGCCACTTCCTCAAACTTTCTTCTTAAAGAAAATGTTTAAGCGAAATTATTTTTTTAGACTGTGACTAACTAAACTATTTCATGGGTTATATTTCCTCATATATTCATACATATATGAGAGAACAACAATTTCTTTTATAAAAAATCAATTTTTTACTACAATCGTAAATCGTAATAAAAAATTGACATTTTTTTTTGTCATGGCAGGGGAGGCAGAGGAAACTTAGGAACTTAGTAAGACACTCCGTTCTGCTCTCTACTTTCCGCTGAATTTAAGGCATGTTGATTTTCAAGCTCAACGCCGAGTTCCATTGGTTATCAGAGAAGAAATTGAAATATGAAGTATTTTGTTTCTTTGAGTGGGGTTCAAACCCACAACGTATTGCATTTACGCACTTGTACTCTAACGCCTGCACTTTATAAAAGTTGAGTGTCATAAAAGTTGTATGATAACAGTTAAAAGAAAGAAAATCCGAGGACCAATTTAAACAAAAGCATCGGATTTTTATAAAATTACCTCAAAGTGCAAATGTCTTTCAATATATTTTATAGTTGTGATAGATAAAATGATAATTACTTTTATATAAAACACGTTGTATCGATAAAAAAATTAACCATTTTAAAATATATTTTCTTAAAATCCTTCAAGTTTGTATAGTGCAATAATATCTTATAATTAAATTTACAACGTTTGGACTTAATATCTTACAAAAGGTATATAATTCATTACAACATCTCATAGTAACAATCTTAGTTCGATTATTGAGTAAATTAAAGATTAAAAATCAGGTTCTTTTTGATAACAGTACAAAAACTTGATCTTTTTAAGAAACGATGCATCAATTTATGGTGCTTCACTCCACTAATTAGAGCTTCGGATTCATCAGGAACTAATGACACATAATTTATGTACTTATAATTTACATATTTGATTAGGGTGTAAATGAGAAAGATAATTTTAACCTTGAAATCTCTATATATTTTTCTTAATTACTATAATACTACAATATTAATGATGTTTCATTTTGGGGGATGACCTTTTAAATCAATGGATTTCCTTTTAGTGTTTGCTAAGTTTGATTTTGAGCAATAATATCATTGTAGGTTTTTTTTTATAAATTTATAATTAAAATATCGTAAAGAATTACGACTTTAATTTATTTTATTATATTTTTTTATGTGTGCCTTTTATACATTTTATTTGATTCTTCAATTTAAAATCGCATCGAGAGACATTTTGCAAATGGTTTCATTTTTATTGTCGCCTAACGAGAAACTTATTTCTGAATTATTCACTCATTCAGGAAAATATCTAATTTTCCTGAATGAGTGAATAATTCAGAAATAAGTTTCTCATTTCTCCCTCTCTCTCTCTGTCTCGAGAATTTTGCCCGACAAAGACTTAAAGAACATTATATTCTCTTTTTTTCAGCTAAACCCTGTATCCCGCACATAGAAAGGTAGGCAACCTAGTGTAACCTAGTGTCACTTCGTTACAAAGATTCCCTCAAATTTGAGGCATTGCTTGTTAAGTGGCGGAGTTTAATGTGCTTTGCTTTGTTACCAACGCAATGAAATGAAAACCTTATATATTAATAACCTGTATTTTGAAAATTATATTCAAAATTACTTCTGTTTCTTACAACTGCAGTCATTATATAAAAACAATAAGGAAAACACATTTAAAGCTTCGATAACAACTTAATTAGAGAACAATAAAAGCGTATTTATATTGCATATAACATTTAGTTGCTATAAAAAAGTTAGTAAACAACAGAACGTCGTCATTCAAGTCTGTAAAATCAAAAAGAAAGATGAATTGACGTCACCATAAGATTTTCGCAATAAAGAAATATTAATTAATATATATTTAAATTAGTTTTGCGTAAGTATGATATATGGTCACTGTAATTCTAATATTGTATATAAATAATGATTTTCCATTCTTCTAGTTTATTACTTAGAGACGAGATATGATGGAGTACAATTAAATTTTACATATTTTGGAAATATTTTATGATATTAAGTTTATATTAAAGAATATATTAAAAGTCAGAGCGTGTAACTAACCGTCGTTGCTCAGTGGTTTGCCAGCCTAATTTTCTATAATAATATTTAAAAAAATAAGAGATTGTCTGGTTGAACGTGCCAATCTCAGGGGAATTACTGGGTTGATTTGGAAAATATTTTTCTATTGGATATTCTATTCATGTGGGAAGGCTTCATTTAAAAGGCAATTTATTTATTTAGCACCATATCCTATATAGAAATCTAGGTTATTTACATTGTACCACACGGAGATATAATAACAAATCGCAGATTTAAGCTAGCAAAGATAAGATTTCACCTACATTGCTTTTTAATTCACGTATTTCGCGTTTTATACAATATTTTAACTAAGTGTAAAATACTCTCAATATTGTTAAACATTTCGTGTTGAGTTGGAACCTCAACACTACACTTTAGAAATTTGATTCCCTTTCGGTTTTTTATTAATATTATTAAGTAATATATTCTTATTACTTAATTGGGACGTATTTTGACACACAAGCCTCAGTACTAATTACTATTGACAAAAATATTTAAGATTTAAATACTGTTTACAACTAACTATATGAAATAAAAATGTCATTAAAAAAGGAGTCGTCGTTAGTATTTTTATTTGAAATAGGTTTTTCTCAAATAAATTATAATTATTGCCTGTTGTGGCGCAGAGGTACAAGCGTGTGACTGTAAACACGACTAGGTCCACTCGAGGAATTGATTGACGATATTTTATATTTCCTAGTTAAATATTTATTTTTTCATTTTTTTGCTTCACGTGTTTTTCTACTAGGTTCACAAGTTCCCTCTGCCTACTTTGCTATGAACATGATACAGCGTGAAGCGGAAAAAAAAATGTCGTTGTTAGTATTTTACTTGAAAATAGGAAGTCTCTTCATATTATTTGCACAAAATACCACATATGAGTGGTCAATAATGTAAGGCATTTTAAACGTTATCCGGTTAAAGCTTTCCGTTCGTACTATTGATACCTAAGAGAAGGTTAAGGTGAGCAAATTATTTTTTTCTTTCATAACGACTGTGAATCTATAATTTAAAGTGACAAGCGAAGTAATAAATACTATAAATTATGTAAAAGCTGTCTGTCTTATTTAAGTTTGCCTAAATTAAATTAAATCTTCTATTAGGTTGTGAACATATATTTTTTTCCATTAAGGCATAATCGTCTTAAAAAATAAGAACATAAACTAAAAACCGTGTTAGGGTGATGACACCAGTAACCTACAAGTACCATTGATCGATTTCTATTTAAGTTTGAAAAATATGAATATAAATATAAATTTTATAGCTTTATAATGAATTTTACACGTGGTAGAAAAGGCTGCGGGAAGTTATAAACCTTGTGCTAAGTTACACTTTCCGCCTTTGAGGCTTTACATGTTAAGTGCCAGAACCCAATGCCGAACTTTGCCTTCTTAGCAGAGCGAAGAAATGAAAATAATGATTCTTGATTGAATGAAAATGATGATCTTTGATTTCATGGAGTGGAAATCGAACTTACAACCTGTTGTATTTAATTTTACACAAGTAATTTGGTACAAGATTATTTGAGTATAACAGGGCAAAGTTATAATTTCGAGAAATTGCATATTAAGTAGCGGAACTCAACACTGCGCTGAAAAAAAGACTATTTTTTTTTTTTCAAAAAAATGAAAAATTATTTATTGTCTCAAATAGGAACCAAACTCAAAACCGTCACGTAGAGTAAGACACAAATTATAAATAACTGTAGAGTCAAGATAAAACATTTCATATTCAAGTATAATTTATGTCTTTTATGCTTGAGATGACCGATTTTCTATCAGATTAATTTTCAATTAATTTAAAAACCATATCAGATAACGGTCGACTATTTGTCACGCTGATTAGAATAAGGAAGACGTTCTATAAGAGACATAATAGAGTAGAAAGTATATCAAAATGTTATATTTATGTCTATCGATCTTTAATTCTTTTATTTATGATGACTCTATCTCCTTGTACACTGTGAGCATATGAAAAATACAATATTTTCCAAAACCAGAATACGAAGAGAACATGTTTGGACTCTGTTCCCATTAAGACATTTTAGTTGTCCACTGCCCGCCGAATTTAAGGCGATGCGCGTAGAGTGGCGGATCACAACGCCGCGCTTTGCCTTGTTACTAAAGCAAAGAAAAAATATATTAATTATTTCATTTTCTTGAGAAAGGATTAAACCTACACCCGTCGTGTTTAAAGCAGTAAGCGTGAGCCCCTGCCCCACTGCCATATTAGCATTTTCATAGTATAATTATGCTATGAAAATAATGAGATGGTCTTCTTTGATACATAACTCTCTAACGCATAAATAACACAAGTTTACTATAGCTCAAGTTTCCTGAGAATAGTATGTTCAAACAATTTTTTTTTAAACTATATAATATTAAATGTATTTTTTCAAGAAAAGTACGATTCAATCACTTGTTAATCGATGCAATTAATTCCTTTTGATAAATGTTATAAAAAACCCAACCACTGCAACACCTTGACATGATGACCATGATTGAAAAGTTCACATAATATTTCATTTACTAATTAGATATTGTGCGGAATAAACAAATATCATACAGAGGCCGCAACGAAATGATAACGGGTCGTAAATTAATTCCTGTCATTTATATAAATTTATGTAATTTTTTATATTACTAGTGTAGTTGACTATAAGATATTATTTATGTATCTTATCTGTGTACTGCGAAATTGTATTCTGCTTACAATTATTTTTTTTTTATTGCAAGAAAGGGTACACCGAAGAATTATCTGGTGCAAATTTCGTCCATGAATATCGACAAAGTGAATACATTGTCAGCCAGAGCGTGGCATTCTAAATTGTAGCGCTCAAAAGAAATATAACTCCACAATTATAATTGAAATAATTATGATATGTGTCACCATTTAGCAAAAAAAATACATTAAGTAATATATTATTATACCATTGACTAAAATAGTAAGCAAAGCAATCATCTTAATATATTTTCTTTAGATTTATTTTATTGGAGATAGCTCTATCAGTGACGCCATCACTGGTAGCTAAACGACATACTTCTAAGTATAAAAAGGTTAATTCTCATTTTAATGATACGGCTAATTCTTTCTATACATGGGTTACATATCCAAGGTGGTTACATATCGACGTTCTCTCAATGTGACGGAGCCGACATCATTAAAGCGAATCTATATAAAGAGATTCTACTGAAACAAAATGTTAAAGATATGAGAAATAACGAAAATCAATAAAAACAAGCTACAAACTGCATGACATAGTTATTAAACTGTTTATAATAAATATTTAAAATATTATAATTCATATTAATATCGTTAATATCAAATTAATTTTTATCTAAGTGCTAATTAAGATTGCTGGAAATATAAACAAATGGTGGTGTCATTTATAATATTAAAAGGTTAAAACTGAATTCGTTAGTATTTAGATGATACCTTGAAAATTGCCTTTAGGCTATCTTTATATCAGTCTAGAATTTATATTTTATGATTTGTTTATTTAATTTGGCTGATTGCCGGTTTTTATCGTAGTGTGAGATATTTAGTGTGAGGTAATATTATCGTATGATTTCAATATGAAGTTGCGTCCAGCTCGGGGTTACTTAGAGCGTATTTGTTGTAAATAGTATAATATTATATTAAAGAAAATAGTATAGTTTCGTGCTGGTATCAATTTAAAAAAAAGTTGATATTTTCTCATATGATTTTAGAATTAACTTTAAGCTTAAAAAGTTCAAACACACACATACTCTATCAAATGTTTTATTGTTTTAATACAATAGAGATCCTTTGATTCGTAGGAAGTCTATAAATCTTGTTCTCGCTTAAAAATTGTACTACAAATAGTAACTACATATTTATAAAACATTTAAATATTCTATGTTCTTACAAATTTAAAAATGTAATTATCAAATTAATAACAAAAAAAACTACTTATACAAGTTCAGTAAATATGTCAACAAAAATAAAATTAATAACTGTTAAAACAAGTTATTAGTTAGTAAATTATGAATGCCAGTGGTAACGGTGACAGTGGTGGACCGAAATGCTAAGGTCACTGGTCAAAAGTTCAGTATGTCAGTTATCCATCCTGATGTTAATGCGTATGATCTATCTATATACGAGTAGATGTGCATATAGCTTAGCCTTGTTAAAAGAAATGCTTTTTTAAGTGTCAGTTTGTCATTCGTTTTCTGGTGAAGAGGAGAATTTTGTTAAATTAGGACCAATTTTTTTCATTCTTTTTGTTTTTTATTTTATATATACTTCGTGTAAATTAACACATAAATTTTATTTTATAAAAAATAACGCTTTGACTCAAATATTTAGATATTTGAGTCAAAGCGTTATTTTTTATTAAATTAATTATAATATATATTTTTGTTATAATTTATAATGTATTGACCAAATGATTTTTTAGCTAAATAAAAAAATGAAATAAATCAATGCAATGTCGGTGAAAAGATTTTTTAAAATTAATACATAAAAAATCTTTATAAAAAGAATCTTGTCCATTACAAGACTCACACACTCACTCAGCTTCATACTGTATCCTGCACATAGCAGGGTAGGCAGAGGGAACTTGGGAACCTAGTGTTAAGGCACTCTGTTTACCGCTTTCGTTACCCACTTTACGCCGAAATTGAGGCATTGCATGTTGAGTGGCGGAACTCAACGTTACGTTTTGCCTTGTTACCGCGTTACCAGAGCGAAGAAATGAAAACATTAAATATTTAATTTGAATATATTAAATATTTCATTTCCTCGAGTAGGGATAGAGCCCACTCCCTATCGTTTACAGTTACACGCTTGTGCCTCTGCGCCACGACAGGCCTCAAACTATTATACTTCACAAGAATCTATTCAGAAATAAATATTTAATTAAAATGCTGCCTTGAAATAGACCTCAGTGAATTTTAATAATTATATATAAAGGTATGTTTTCTGAAAAACTGTTTTGCTTGGCATTTTTATGAATATCGAATATATTTTGTGACTGTTAACATCCTGCCGGGATGTAAGTTCGATCCCCACTCAGTTCAGGATATGAAATATTTAATATTTTCAATTTAAATGAATAATGTATTGATATCATCACACTCGTAACAAGGCAGAGCGGGACATTGAGTTCCGCCACTTAACACATAATGCCTAAAGTTCACCGGAAAGTGGGAAACGAAAGTGAAACGGAGTGTCTTAACACTAACTTCCCAAATTACCTCTGCCTCGCCTACCTTTTTTCAATTATACAACTATTTTTCTGCCTTTTCTTCTAGTAAACAACATTCTTCAGATTTTTTTAGTAAAAATATTTCTAATTTTAAGAAACGATACAGGTAATGTATTTTTTCAAATACTTTTATCTCTATTTTAAATACATCGGTACTAGTGTTCCAAAAAAACGATTTTTAGATTTAAGCAAATTACATAATTATCGAACACAAAGTATTCCTCTTTAAATAAAAGGAAATGAAATCCTGTTTTTACAAAAAAAAATACAAAATTTCTACAAAAATATAATTTTATGCTTAACATTCATTTTATTGTGAAAACGCTCATCGTGACTACATAGTGTTAAATCAAGTCCAAAAATTGTATAGGCAGGTTAACGCTGGATATTTTCTAAGTAATCTCTACACCTAACCCTGAAATTGTAATAATTCAATCAATTAATTCTGCCTTTGAAATACTTTTAAGAAAAGAGCTGGTCATGGCTGACAGGCCGATCCTTCGTCAGTTTATTAGAGTTATCATTATTTTATATCTGAGTACTATTGCCATCGCGTAGATACAATATCAAAAATTAAACGAATAGTTAAAAATATTTCGCCCATGACTCTATATAAAGATATGTTGATAAAATAGTTTTGTTTAAATTAAGACTCAAGGACATGTTTACATTAACATGTTATTTACTTTATAAATAGAAAATGTATCATTATGTTGACATCATACATAGAAAACACGTAAAAAATAAACTGTGAGTAAAGGTGATAGTTATCTTCATATTTCTATATAGAATCTTTATAAAATTAATATTTTACTACAAATTTCCTTTATATAATTTTTATAATAATGTATTTTATAATAATGTATATTTTATTTAGCTAATATTATTATTTTCAAATATTATGAAATTACAATTTATTTAAATTATGAAAGCAGTTATGTTTTTATAATTTAATTTATTACTAAAATGGCTGACCTATTTTATTAATAAAAAATTTTTAGCTTCACGCTATATCCCGCAAATGGCAGGGTAGGTAGAGGGTATAAGGGAAACGAATGTTAAGGCAGTCCGTTGCGTTTCGCACTGAACGTCAAATTTTGAGGTATTGCGTGGTGAGTAGCGGAACTCAACGCAGCGCTTTTCCTTATTACCGAGACTTGAAAGCTTACATTACTTGAGGTCGAACAAATGAAATTATTTAATATTTAATTCTGAGATCGAACCCATAACACATCGCGTTTACAGTCACGCTTGTGTCCTTGCGCAAAGATAAAATATTTATTATCTGATAGTGTTAAGGCCTTTGTGACATAATAAAACAATGCTTATGTGTTAGAGTAAAATTTATAGTGATAGAATGATTTTCATATATTATCCACAGTAAGATAAAAGGTAGCAATAAGGTTCCCGACGTCTTGAATTCGAGCGGCGAGATGGCGAACAGTGGAGGACGAAGTCTCTTAAAACTAGATTCTCTCTAATAAAATTGGAAGGGGTCTGAGCATAAGCGATAATTGGTCTGACAATTGTAATAGTACCTGAGGCCTGTCGTGGCGCAGTGGCACAAGAGTTTGACTGTAACCGACAGGTTCTGGGTTCGATCCCCAGTCAAGGAAATTAAATATTTAATATTTTCAATTTAAATATTTAATGTTTCATTTCTTCGTTCTGGTAATAAGGCTAAGCGCGGCGTTGAGTTCCGCCACTCAACACGCAATGCCTCAAATTCGGCGGAAAGTGGGGAACAGAAGTGGAACGGAGTGTCTTTACACTAGGTTCCCGGGTTCCCTCTGCCTACTCTGCCTCGTGCGGGATACAGCGTGAAGCTGAGTAGAGCAATTGTAATAGTAATCTAATAATCCTAATCTATATACTAATGTGCTGTATATACTACTGTGCTGTAACTAACTGTAGATGCAACATGTTGTGAATTCGATCCCTACTCAAGGAAAATAATTATTTAAATAAATATTTTTTTGGCTCTGGTAACAAGGCCAAGCGCGGCGTTGAGCTGCGCTACTCAAGCCATGTCTTAAATTCGGTGGAGAGTGGGGTATCACAATAGTCTTCACACTACCCTACCAGGTTTCCTTTGCCTACTCTGCCATAAACATTTTTAAGGTGTTGGAAGCTAAAGAAAAAAATAAAAAAATAATAATTGTATTCCTTGTTATGTTAACTAAGTAAAGCGAGGAACAAAAAAGTGGGGAACAGTAGTATCTTGATGGGGACGAAGTGACTTATACTAGATTACTTTTGCCTACCCCTTTTATATACAAGATACAGCGTTAAGCTAAAAAAGTATATAATTGTATAATATATATTTCTCTACGTTTTCTAACCTATAGAAAATTAAAAAACTGCGACAAGACGAATCTGACAAATCCGTATATAAACTTGGATTTAAATATTTTTAAATATTAATTAGAATTCTAATATTACACAATTATTTTAAATATCTATTATAGCTTAATTTACATTATAGCTAAATTTATGATATATTTTTGACAAATATTATATACCTAAACGTTTTTTTTTATAATAACAACTTGGCCGAGGCGCCAAAGACGAAAAACACTTTAATTTACGACAATGGCACCTCAATGCGTCATAACGGAATTATAATAATTAAATTAAAACTAATGGCGTTCTAGACTTCAATTCACAATATGTTTTTGTTTGGCATAAAATGTCTGTGCAAAATATTTTCTATATCAAGTGTTACTTACGTCATGAAGCTTTTGGTAATTATTAAGTAACAATTTAGACTTTTTATTTAGCTTATAACTTTACACTGTATTTCGAATAAAACAAGATTGTATTATTTGATATATTTTTATTAGCTTCGGTCGTATGTATGTATGTATGTATGTTGTAAACTTTAAATGCAATTTTGACTTTTAATGCTTTGATTTGGCTTTTATGAAAAAATAACTTAAAAATAGTTTCTTACTTTTTACTTTTTAAATGAAAGATGTTATTTGAGCGATCTATTGAAACGATGTCCACCATATTGTTATATTGTCACTTAGTTTTTTTTATCAATTATACTAAAAATTATAACGTAACGGGGCCGCTATTCTCGAAATCCTCCAAGAGCTATTCAATTAAGTCGTATATATCCAGTAATATTCTTATCTTGTAATATATTCTGATTTTTAACATGTCTGTCTATAGGCAAAAAAATATCTTTCCTTTATACGTTATTTATTAGATTTTTTTCAATATATTCTGTTATTTGTTATATATGTATAACATATTTCAAATGAAATATATATATATATATATATATATATATATATATATATATATATATATATATATATATATATATATATATATATATATATATATATATATATATATATATATATATATATATATATATATATATATATATATATATATATATATATATATATATATATATCTAACCAGATTAATCGTATATTAAGACTTTAAGCATTTTTGGAAACCGGGCGTTTCGAACGATTTGCCGTAGTCCGTGGTCACGGGTAGACTGAAGTTTATCCTTGACCACGGAGCGTAGTCGATCGTCTAATTGTTTCCAAAAATATTCAAAGATTAGGCGATTATCCTGTTCTATTTATTTCATTTAAAATGTGTAATAATAACAAAAACCAAAGAGCCTATTTTAAATATTAAATAAGCTTGTGATGAACTAAAAAAAAGTACATTAATGATATATTTTTTTAAATACTACCTAAATTTACTCTGTAGGCTAAACAGAAAAAACAATAAATGTTCAGCCTAAAGTAAGAAAGAACACATAGTACTTAAATTTATTTAAGATTCTATTTAACCATGCCCTCGTGGTGCTGTCAGAACTCGTCTCAACGTAGGCATCATGGTACGATTACCTCTGGAGAGTGAATTATTTTCACTACTTCTTGCAAGGCAAATAGCGGCGTTGAGTTACGGTATTCAATGCACATTATACAGCAAATTATTGAGGAAAGAGGATTTAAACACTAAGTTTTGCTGTTCCACAAAAATATATATTAATATCAATATGTTAAAAGGAAAGGTGTACCTTTGACCAAAAACATTAGTTTGCACAGCATATATGTATATGTGTATAAACTTTACACGAGTATCAGAAAACGTGACAGAACACGTGCAATTATTTATACATAGGCTTAGTATATAGTATGAGGTATCTAAGTGATTTCGTTCTATGATAAAAATTAAGGGTATACTTCAACATCTTTTAAAGCAATTTAAATATGTATTAGTCATTAAAAAAATATATCTACTTTTATTTAAATTCCTTGAAGCCTGCCGCGACTTACAAACGTGCGACTGTAAATGCGACTGGTTTTAGGTTCCTTTCTCTCGGCAAAAAATGGCGAACAAAATGGAATGTCTTAACACAAGGTTCCCAAGTTACCTCGATCTGTTATTCCTCCCTGCTATACCATGCCTTTCCTTGGCATGTGCGGGTGGCATCGCAAAGCTGAAAAAGAAAAAAAAAAAAAATAAATATTTTATATTATTGATAAAAAATGGCAATATTTAATACAAATTATAGAAACGTTCAAATTGGTGATTTATATTCATTATAAAAAATTAAAAAAATATATATTTCATGTTGATACAATATCGCAGTTTCCTCGTAGGATTCAAATCTTAATATTAACTTCTGTGAAACTTTGTTTTTGTATATGTACGAGTATATCTGGCATATAAAATATTATTAATTAGTAAATACAATAAAGGTAAGTCAATTTGACTTAAAAATTATGAAACATTTCACAATCATATTGTGTCAATATACTTTTAATCTTCTACTTTATTGTGTTTATATATT
The DNA here is from genome assembly GCA_019049475.1 of Eueides isabella. Taxonomy (NCBI): domain Eukaryota; kingdom Metazoa; phylum Arthropoda; class Insecta; order Lepidoptera; family Nymphalidae; genus Eueides; species Eueides isabella. The sequence continues at coordinate 4,316,124 of CM032392.1, forward strand.
GTACTAAGAGTATAAAAGGTTAGAAATGTCGTAAATCTTCAAATATGAGGATGATAATATTAAATAATAATTAAAATATTATAGTGGGTTATATTTGTTCTACTCTCTTATTTTGATTGGTAAATTGTACATACATAAACTTCTATAATTATTATAATTAAAAATACATATGTCATTTAAAATTTTTAAAATCACGTAGTTTACAGAAATAATTTTAAATTATAAAATTACAGACTCAAATAATGATATTTCACAAAACTACTACATTTTAAAAACAAAGCAATCATTTTTTTTTTCATAAAATATTTTTTTTAATATTTACTATCAATCATCATCGTTCATGATTTCATCACACCACTTCCAATCTACTTAAACCTATAACAGATCTATTACATATATTTGCTCAGACATTATCACATTGCTGCCCGTTTGCTTAAAGGCGTCAATATCAAATAAATTCATAAGAGAATATTTATGAATATTACCAAATTAACGATCATTATTATAACAAAGTAGACTTTTTCTATAGCAGGATTGACGAACGAAATTCAATATTTAAACAATCCATTCCCCTTAATCCGTTATACTTAATTTTCGAGGAGGTGAGTATTATGTGATGGAACTTTTATAACCGAATTATCGCACATTATCTACTACAGTGCGGAAAATATTTTAAATATTAACTTTATTCGGCCGGTCGTGGCGCAGCGGCACAAGAGTGTGACTGTAACCGACAGGTTCTGGGTTCGATCCCCAGTCGAGGAAATGAAATATTTAATATTTTCAATTTAAATATTTAATGTTTCATTTCTTCGCTCTGGTAATAAGGCAAAGCGCGGCGTTGAGTTCCGCCACTCAACACGCAATGCCTCAAATTCGGCGGAAAGTGGGGAACGGAAGTGGAACGGAGTGTCACAACACTAGGTTTCACTTCCGTTCCCTCTGCCTACCCTGTCTAACGCGGGATACAGCGTGAAGCTGAAAAAAAAGAAAAAAAAAAAACTTTATTCGGAGTAAGAACCGAATCCCGATCGAATTTACAGTCAAATGTCATACTATATTACTGTGCTTCACGCTGTATCCCGCACATAGCAGACTAAGCAGGGGTAGTTTGGGAACCTAATGTTAAGACACCCGATTCCGTCCCCCACTTCTTGCTGTTGAACCATGTGTGTTGAACCGTGTTGAGTGGCGGAACATCGCGCATTGCCTTGTACCAGAGCAGAAGAAATGAAAATATTTCGTTAGAAAATTATTAATATTTGATATCTTTAAGTGGAAATCGAACCCACAACCTGTCGTCTACAGACACACCCTTGTGAATCTGCACCACGACAGGCCTCATTATTATAACTTATGTTTAAACGTTAAAGTACATATTGTAAGTATACTGCGCTTTATAGCGAACTTCATTAAATCTGTATACACGAATCGCATTAAATGGCGAAATAATCAACCAGAACTGATCGTATGGATTATTAACCGGAAAGTAAATATGATTGGGTTGTCTAAATAAATTAAAATTGTATTATTAATGACGTACTTTAAGGATAAAGGTGTAAAAATAAGCAATGTAACGTATTGTTTATATTCATATTGTAATATAGTGTGGAATTCATTGTATTTTATCACATTGTCGTTTTTAATTATGGCTTAGTGGTTTTTATATGTATATATTTTAACTTTGACACTTTTTTATGTTCAAACATCACATTTTAATTTTTCTTTTTGCCTTATTAAGTAAATATTTTGCTTAACTAAGGTAATGTCTGTTTGAGATCCACCGCCGCCGTCGATAGATTTTTGTAAAGTCCTTTTTTTTTCAGTAATATCCCGCATACAGCAGTGTCAATGTCAATATAATCCGTGCTTCGCTTGCCAATTCCAAATTCCTGACTATCTGTTACATAATGGAACTTGCTACCACAATGGAGCAAGGAATCGTGCCCAGGGCGTTTAAAATTAGATATTATGTGTTCCGTTTGACGTCCGAAGTCCCTTATGAGAGAGTACATCGCTTACTTCCGCCGGAAATTGCTATAGTTCGTCAACCAACCGCGCCAACACTCTTACCAACAGCGACCTCTGGTGTAACTTTCTGTCAACAGACTCAACCAACACTCTGCACAAGCCGCCGTCTTGTAATCATTGTTGCATCAGTTTTCACGCTGCACGGACGTTGCTTAAAAATTTATAAGTTCGTATTTTTAAGTAAAGTTAATACATTAAATATATAGTGAATTTTTGAGATAAAAGTAAAAAGTTCACGAAGTAAGATGGATATCGATAAGTCAACCGCGTCATCGGAGACAACAAAGAGAATCTACAAATCAGCAAGCGAGTCGAGTTCGAGCGACTCGTCCACTGAACCGACGGAGGACAGCCCGGAGCCGCCGAGGCGTAAGCGAGCGCGCCTCTCCCGCAGCAGACGCTCGTCGTCGAAAGATTCCGAATTAAATCGAAGGTTTGAAATTCTCTCGGACCATTTGGTGAGTCATATAAATAATATTTTAATGACAAATTATAGCCAGTCTTCTAACGCACTTTCACAAAATGTTCATTTACCCTCAAATTTTGAACAATGTTTAAATCCTCCGCAAGCTTTAAATAAGTTTGAGAATATAACGAATTTAGGTGTATCTGTGAAAGAACCGTCTATTCCTAACGCTATGAAAGAACGAGTTTCTTTTCTCTCTGCTATGCAAAGGTTTAATTCGACTGACTGGAATGGGGTCCGTTACGCTGAAGCACAGAAAAAGTATATAGCTAGCCCAGGTTTTGTAGAATCAAAAGTAAATGAAGAATTAAGAAAGTTCGAAGAAGATTTCTCACCATTGAAACTGCACCAAGTAGAACGTAGCTTTGCCGCATTGTCTAACGCAGTTATGGCTCAAAACGAGTCCATAAATCAGGCCTTACAACATTTTGTCGATTGGACTTCAAAGTCCGACACTCAGCTGACTCCTACAATGATTTACGAAAAGTTAAGAACATTATTTGGCGCCGATTCCTCATATAAAACTGTTTCACATGACATTTTACAAATTATCTGCGGCAAACGAGCAGAAGTTTTAGAAACTCGTAGACGATTAATTTTAAAGAAATTAAAGTGTAAATATATACGTGACGATTTAGAGAAAGTACCCCCATCGGTTGAATATATGTTCGATCCTGACTTGCTATCGAATTATTTACAAAAAATAGGCGGTACCGACAAATTAGAAAAACTAACCTTTACAAGTTCACGACCTGTTCGTTCGTACGACGTTTCACCTCGACCATCAACTTCCTTTCGAGACAAATTTCACCCGGCACGTACTACAAGTAAGACAAGGCAGACAGACAAAAAACCACAGCGAAATGAAGAGTCCATTTCTCAAAGAAAAGGGGGGTACAAACATAAAAATACAAAAAGGTACAATAAAAATAAATGACTCTTGCAATTTTACGGGGGGCTGTTTGAAAAATTACGTGAAAAATTGGACTGTTTTAAATCCTTCGAAGTCAATTGTAAAAATTATAACCAATGCCAAAATCCCATTCAATCAAAAGCCTCCATTGATTGTGCCTACAACAAAAGTAATGTCACAGTTGAAAACACCGGTAAACTCATTAATGACCGCCGAGATTCAAATTATGATTCAAAATCGAATACTGGAACCGGCTCCTTTAACACCAAGTTTTATTTCACCTCTTTTTATCCTGACGAAAGCCAACGGGAAAAATCGAGTTATTTTCAATCTCAAAGGATTAAATCGATATATAACACCAACTCGTTTTCGTCTATTCAATCATTTCCGTATGCCAAGCTTTTTGCAAGAAAAAGATTGGATGGTGAAATTAGATTTGAGCCAGGCTTACTACCATATTCCTATCAAAGAACAACACCGATGCTATCTACGAATCAGTTACGAAGAACGGCTGTATCAAATGACATGTCTACCATTTGGCTTAGCAGCAGCGCCAAAGATGTTCGCTTCTGTGACAAATTGGACTGCAGAAATACTTCGCAAGAAGGGACTAAGAATAGTGGTTTATCTGGACGACTACCTAATAGTTCACCAGTCAAAGAAAGTTCTCAGTTCTCATGTAGTCATTGCTATAAATTTCCTGACCAGCCTAGGGTGGTGCATCAATATAGAAAAGTCTATGATAGTACCGACAAGGTTGATAGAGTTTTTAGGTATCACCTGGGATACACTGCACAACACCAAGAGCCTCCCATCAGAAAAAGTGAACAAAGTCCGCAAGTGCCTGTTGAGTCGCTTAGCTGCAGGCAGTTGGTCCCTCAAGCAGGCGCAGCGCCTCTTAGGGTATCTCAACTTTGCAACCTTCGTCACCCACCGGGGAAGGTTGCATTGCCGAGCTATACAACGTTCCAGCAATCAATTGCGTCGGGAGCCTCACATAGCTCTTCCATATCCCGACGAAGTAAGAAACGAGCTGATATGGTGGGTAAAGAATATCGACCAGAAGACTCAAATTCATCTCAAAAACATGATAACAAATTATGTTGTCACAGATGCGTCAGATATAAGATGGGGAGCCATAGTAAACAACGAGATAGTGTCCGGCTCATGGACTCGGGAACAAAATCATTGGCACTGCAACGCAAAAGAAATGTACGCAGTAATAGCAAGTATAACGAAAAAAGCTCGTATACTAAAAGATTCAAAAGTTATCTTGCAAAGCGACAACAAGACAGTTGTCGCTTATATAAAAAACGAGGGAGGCACTCGTTCGAAACTCCTTCTAGAATTGACGACGCACCTGCTGGACGTATTAGACAGACTCAACGTTGTACTTCTCCCTCACTACCTTCCGGGAGTGTACAACACGGAAGCCGATCGCCTCTCACGAAACCGGCAAGGCGCCGAATGGCACATAAAGGTTGCGGCAACAAGTCTCATTTTCGACGTATGGGGCACTCCCGAAATAGACTTGTTCGCGTCTCGGACAGCACATGTTGTACCAAATTATGTCAGTCTCGACTTATTAGACTCGAACGCCTCATTTCACGACGCTTTCAGCAAGTCCTGGCGTTACGAACTAGCCTGGGTATTTCCGCCTCCTTGCCTAATACCCAGAGTTCTATATCATCTCAACTCAGCGTCGGGATGCTTCGTGATTGTAGCACCCAAGTGGAAGAAACCGTTTTGGCGGCCGGATCTGAAAGCCCGGTCCTTCAAGCGGCCCATGAAAATTCGAGACCTGAAAGAGAATCTAATCGACGTGGTGACGGGCCGACCTCCGAACAATGTCGACAGTCTTCAACTGGAAGCTTGGATTATTTTGGGTGGGATTCCCTAACAGAGAGCTGGTCTACCCAAGAGAAAGCGCTACTTTCTTCTTGTTGGCGAGTTTCTACAATAAAGACCTATATTCCTATCTGGAAGAAATGGATGACTTGGTGTGATCAAAATCGTATAAATTCACGTTGTCCAACACCTCCAGACGTTGCCAGGTATTTAGCTAAGTTACATTTATGTGATAAATTTGCCTATCGAACTATCTTAGTACATAAATCTGTAATTGCTTCGATTTGTGAAACCTTATCTGATGTTAAAATATCAAAGAGTAATATTGTAAGACATATTTTAAAAGCGGTATCTATAGCAAAACCTCTACCGCCTAAAGCGCCTATATGGGATGCAAGATTGCTTATAACATACTTAAAAAACAATAGCCCTGACTCCAGTAGCTTGTACGATGTGTCCAGACGTGTAGCAACTATCCTCTTATTAGCTTCTGGTCGTAGAGTTCATGATTTGTCGTTGTTGCACGTAGATTCAGATCACTTTATTGATAATGTCAATTTTATAGTTTTACACCCTTGTTTTGGATCTAAAACAGATACGACATCCACTCGTCAATCGTCTTGGAAGTTGTTATCATGCCCGGAAAGAAATATTAACCCAGTCTATTGGTTAAAAGTTTTAAAAAATATTTCTTCTTCATCCAGGGGTCATTTAACAAACCTTTTTATAACTGCTAGAGGTCCTGTAAAGCCCGCTTCTCCAACAATTATTGGTGGTTGGGTTAAAAAGCTTTTAACAGAAGCAGGTATTATAGCTTCTCCAGGTAGCTTTAGATCGGCTGTCGCTTCTTTAAATTGGATTGAAAATTATCCTATTAATGAAATTTTAGAAAAGGCAAATTGGAAACATGAAAACACTTTTCACAAATTCTATCAAAGAAGTATAGAGAATGTAAGAAACTCTAATTTAAGTGAAAAGTCTTTATCACAATTGTTTGTACCATTATAAAAATCTTATGATTGATTTGTGATTCAACATTTAAACTATGAGCAAATTCATAATTATACAATATTTTTGTTATACGTATATTCATACAAATGATTTTTCTTATAACAGACAAATATAATTACATAAATAAATATGAGTAATCACATTGTTGCATCTTTTATTCGTACTTACACAAGCCACCAGGAGATAACAAACAGATCTCTCATAAGGGACTTCGGACGTCAAACGGAACACATAATATAAAAATTTTACCTGAAAATAAAATTTGTATTATGTTTCCTAGGACGTTCGAAGTCCCTGTAACTGCTTCCTGGTAAAATGATTTCCATTATGAGAACAATGATTACAAGACGGCGGCTTGTGCAGAGTGTTGGTTGAGTCTGTTGACAGGAAGTTACGCCAGAGGTCGCTGTTGGTAAGAGTGTTGGCGCGGTTGGTTGACGAACTATAGCAATTTCCGGCGGAAGTAAGCGATGTACTCTCTCATAAGGGACTTCGGACGTCCTAGGAAACATAATACAAATTTTATTTTCAGGTAAAATTTTTATATTATTATCCTATAAAATAAATTATTACGAATTATTTATTCTAAAACATTCTTAAAAGTTTAGTAAAAAATAAACAGTAATTACCTTTTCCTTATAATTCGACGTTACGCTCTATTCCGTACATAGCAGAGTTAGAAATAAAATGTGCAACGTGTAGTCACAAGACATGTATCTTCAAAAATAAGGATTTTTGGTTTAAGATAGCACAATAACCCGTTATAGCGCAGTGGTACAATGCCTTACTCTTAAGTATATCCTCGGTTTGATAACAAAACAAGCTGTGGAGTTGATTTCTGCCACTCAATACGTAGTATATCAAGAATTGAATTATGTTTTTGCCGCCTTAACTTCTGTATGTAGAAATCTATAAAAACTTTAAAAAATACTTGTTATTTGAAGTCAGGTTAATAAGTAAATAAATATACTTTTGTCGAGTATTCTCCAATTCTAAGTCAATTTTAATCAAAAAAGTAAATATTATTCAAGTTTAATTTATAAGACGTCAATGGCACGTCTCTTTTCCAACAACTTATTCACAAAAACCATAGACAGGATAAAAAATATGTAAATTGTTCTATGTTTTGACGCAAAAGCTGGCCCATATTTTGTTTTCGCAAACAGTAACTCTTACTTTGATGCTAAATAAATAACGTCGAGTACACAAACGCAGATTGTTTAAATTAACATCAGTGTGTTATGTAGTAAAAAGCAAATACAACGTCAAATAATGTAAAATGAGGCCTGTTGTGGCGGTTGGGCACAAGCGAGTGACAGGTTGTGGGTTCAAATTCAAATTAAAATATTTTTATTCAAAATAAGAAGTTACAAGCTTCGTTTTTTGTACGTCAAACAATTTGCCACCAGTTCACAAAAGTTACTGCCTCAGACCTGAGTTAGATCTCCACTCCAGGAAACGAAATATTTCATATTATCAAATTAAAGATTTTATGTTTTCATCTAAACCGTGGTTTTGATTTCCATCACTCCACACGCAATGCTTCAAGAGTCGGCGGAGAGTGAGGAACGGGATGGAGTGTCTGAACGCTAGCTATCTCTATCTACCCTGCTATGCGTGGGATACATCGTAAATGTGAAAAAAAACGTTTGTAAAAGGTACAAGCGTTCAAAGACGAAAATGCAGTAAGCTATTATAGTATAACATTTATAGTTTTTGCAATTAAAATTACATGTAAAATAAATAACCGAATTAATATATACCTTTTTGAAAACCGACGTTTTGTACACTTCGCAGTAGTTGGTCACGGGTAGACTGAGGTGGCATTCGTCTGTCAGTTGACATAACTATTATATCAAACCTCCGAATTCTTACTCTTCTCTTAGATTACTAGGTTATTTCAGTCCCCAGAATAAATATTAATTACAGAATAAATATTAATTACGACGGCATTATAAAATATTACTTACATGTTCCGCAAAAAGCAAAATACAAAACAAAAACCTTTTATTTATTTAAAAAATTAAAAAAATACAGTTTTTGTTTTTTAATTTGTTATACAAATTTAGGTCATATGCGTGAATTATACGAGCGTATTATAAAAGAGGCACGACAGTACTTTGACCTTCTTTCTGCGGAAGTTTGAAATTATTTTACGATCAATACCTGCCTGCACAGGCCCGTTATCTTTGCATCAAAATATCAAATGAGGATATATAATGACATTTTTTTTATATTTGTAACTCCATTACAACACTTTAATAAAATATATGGATGCCTACCTCCAGGGCTTTTTAATACCTGTCACAAACAATAAGTTTATAAGTACAAATTTTGAAAAAATGCAGTTAAATAAGCAAAGTTAAAAAAGGTCATTGTGGCACAGGGGCACAAGCGTGTGACATATTAAAGAAATATTGTTATACATAATATCATATTTTCATATCCTAAATCGCGTAATAAAGTTAAGCGTGATTCATTATTCAACACGCAATACCCCCACGATTAGGCAGGAGAGAAGTGGAGGAAGAGAAGTGCCTTAATAGGATGGGAGTGGTTCCTCTGCCGTGATATGCACAGATACAGTGTGAAGCCATTTTTATAAGGCTGACACAACTATGACAACGTAAATGTTTTCTATAAAAATATAGCCGCCTTGTACATGTAAACGCCGTATAACGCCGTAAAAATGTATTTGACTTCACATGTACAAGGCATTATGGTTCACAGTAAACAAAGTCTGGAATTCGGACGGACAGCGGAAAACGCAGTCTCTTAATATTAGAGTTTCTATACGTTACAATATGAAAAAAAAAACGTAAAGCCTAAATTTTGACAAGTGTGAACTTTGATCACATTTTAATGAGGATATTGTACAGATTAATATTGTACAGATTACTCTAATATTCGATAAAATGATATAAGACAATGTTGAAATATATTATATTATACGTTTTAACAAATGTGAATGAAAAATGTGTGTGTAATCTGATTTTTTGTGGTTTTAAATTTATAAATATTTAAACAAAAATATGGAATCCCTTTAATTATTGATATACCATAATACCATAATACCAATAATCAACTATATACATATAATTCTTCGAGACGTTTTAATTTTTACTTACGATAATGTTTACTAATGAAAAATGATAATAATGAAAAGTTAAAATATTTCATTTAAAATCGAACCCACATCTATCAAACCCCACAACGGCCTCCGTTACAATTTTCCGTTATCCACTTCCGAACGGATTGAAGATATTGGCGTGTTATGTGGTGGAAGTTAACGCCCCGTTTCTTGATGCTTTATATTATATTACAATTGTAAATAAGCATCATAAAGATAAGCTTATTATTAGCTTATCTACAAGTCTATTGTAAATTGAAATCTATCCGGAAATATGCGATAACTTAGGCGATATTGAAGGTTGCTAACAATAAATAAGGAAAATCAATCCCTAAGATGTGTCACGGTCTGCCCACATAGTATGAAATTTTATTACTCTAAGGTTATTACAGGCGGCCCTGAACTTCTTTTAGCGAGATTAGACTCATGATCATATATTGTGTGTATTTTACTATTTGTTTTGTTTTAATATTTTGAAGTGTTATCTGATTTTGTATTTAAATGCGAAAGAAAGATGAATGCTGTGAACAAGCGATCTCTAGATATGCTTAGGATATGCGATGTCAATTTAGCTGTTTTTATTTAATTCGAAATATTCAGAATGGTAGGTAGAACATACAAAAATAATTTGAGTAATGAAAAAATTGTAGTAAAATAAAAAAAGAGTAGCTTCATGCCGTATCTCGCACAAAGCTGGGTGCGAGGGAACCTAGTGTTAAGACACTCCTTTCCACTTCTGTTTCCCACTTTCCACTGAATTTTGGGCATTGCGTGTTGAGTGGCGAAACTCAACGCCGCATTTTGCCTTGTACCAGAGCGAAAAAAATAATGGGAAATGAACCCACAACCTGTCGGTTACAGTCACACGCCACGACAAGCCTCAAAGCCAGTCCTCACTATATAATATACATATTCGTAAATATTTAAATACATGTAAAATAATATATTAAGGACGTCATTTATTACTTGTAAGTAATAAATGAAGTCCTTAATCGTTTCTAATTGTTTGTAATTAATATAGTGATAATGCTCATTTGTAATCTTACCGTTAGAATTTATGTTACAACATTGAATATATACATCAAATTGTTTTTCAATTACAAATCCTTTACGATATATAATTTAAATACTGTAAAGAATTTAAAAATACAGCATAATACATTAAATGCAGTAAATTTAATTAATAATGAAAATAAGATTTTTTTAAAATAAAGAAAGCAAAGGAAAGCGTTGTCTTTGCGAAGAGGCGCAAGCGTGTGATTGTGAAAACCATAGGTTGTGAATTCGATTTCCTTATGAGGAAATGAAATCATTAATATTTTCTAATAAAATATTTAATATGTTCATTTATCCTAACACTAGGTTCCCAAGTTCCTCTGGTTATCCTGCCAGAAATGGAATACAGGACGAAGTTAAAAAAGAATAATTGAAAAGCTCTTTATTTATATTTATCATTATTAGAACAAAAAAATATATTTGATGGATCAAAAATTAAAAGTAGTGGTGGAGGATAACATGTTTGAGACGGTGGAAGACGGTGAACGACAGTACTTAAGACATCATTTTACCGGGATCATGGGAGGTACTAAGGATGCAGTGGGTTAAAATTTCCAATATCGAGTGAAACGACCTACATCCTAAAATACTTCAATTTAGATAAAGATATTCTCATCTCTACCATGGAGTCAGCCATTGAACTCTGGAAGATATTGATTTCCCTATATTTATTTTAGGGGACTTGTTCAGGTATAAGATTCACTCGAAAGCGTCTATATTGGTTAACAGGGGATAAATAAATAACTGGTAAAATTATATACGTCTTATGATAGACGAAGCCGTCTCAAATCATCTCATTGAAGCCTGACACATCATATAACGCTAATGATTGCTAGAATCTCTGGAGAAGAAGTATTACTGATCAGAAATATTACGGATCAGAAATGTTTTCATTTCTTCGTTTTGGGTCAAGGTAGAATGCGGCGTTGAGTTCCGCTGCTCAACACGATATGCCTCAAAATTCAGCGGAAAGAGGGGGACGGAAGTGCAACGGAGTGTCTTAACACTAGGTTCCCAAGTTCCCTCCGCCTACCCTGCCATTTGCGGGATACAGCGTGAAGCTGAGTAGAGTAGAGTAGAAATCTCTAAACCAATTTCCCTGTATTGATCAGGAGAATTTTATTGATATTCTTTAACAGTTCACATCAAATGCTAAGCATCTTCTGTATACCAATAGACGTCAATTACTTTTCACGAGCATTAATATACTTTTTTATATATGTAGCTAGAATCAGTGCACGCGCTCGGTATGGTAAACATAAAGGCGACGCCGGTACTGAAAGATCCAAGAGGCACCCTCTATCTCACTTTTATGCAAGAGGAAAAAGATAACTCGATCGAAGAGGGATATGGCTTGAATATAATTTAAAGGTACTGATGATTACCGATGTAAGTTAAGTGGCAGATGTACAATCAAAAAAATTACTGATGATTTTGAAAAAGTTAAAATTAATACGTATTTTATTGACAATTGGTAAAAGGAGTTTTAACGGAGTTGGTATGTTACGTGGAAAAATACGTGAAGCTGATTTTAACCATATCAAGTTTAAAAGGCAGCAAGGCAGTTACATTGAGAACACCGTATTAACGTATTTTTATTTACTACGGAGATTAAATTGGAAAACGGATATTTTTTTTAAATCCCAGATTAGATTGTCACAATGCTCTCAGCTGTCATTTACATAAAAGTTAGAATTATTTTATTATGTAAACTATACCATGAACTGATACTAAACGTTATTTTCATTAAATTATATTAGTTAGTATAAATGTTTTCTAGATACAGACAATAGATTACAAAGAGAAAACCTGTATCAACATTTTTTTTCAGCTTCTCGCTGTATTTCGAACATATCAGGGTTGGCAAAGGGAACTTGGGAACCTAGTGTCAAAACACTCCATTACGTTATCCACTTTCCGCCGAATTTAGCATTGCGTGTTGAGTTGCGGAACTTAATTACTACTGCATTAAATATTTCATTTGATATTATTACATATTTCATTTCTTCAAGTAGTTATTGAACCCACAACCTATCACGCTTATAGTCACAGCTTGTTCCCCTGTACCACGACAAGTCCTCAAGACTATCATAAATTATCTCTTATCAAAATATGACATTTATTTGCTTATTCCATAAAACGTTATCTTAATAAACATATATATTTTTTACTAATAAAGTAATAATTATCGTTCATTTATTCAAAAAATGTCTACATTATTACCTGATCTGATGTGAAAATTTATTCGTTTAACAAATATGGAATACAAAGGGCGTTCTATAGCTATAATTGTTTGGTACTGGGGCTGATATACACATGGCATATCATAAAAATGACACTGTAAACCTTAATATCAGTCCTGATTACATCACACATTACCATTTTTATTGACCGACATTACAGCCACATCGGGTTTATATACAGAGGTGCGTGGAAGCCTATAGGGAAAATTGTTTATCTATATATCGTGTTCAAATGTGCCCTTTAGTTAACATTATATAATCAAGATTTTATAATTAAAATTAAATTATTTTTAGATTTTATACTGTGGTTAATAAAAAGCAGGTAGGTGGAATGAATGTGATTGATATATAACTAATAAATAATAAATAAATACAGTGAAATTGATACATATTTACAAATAAAAATATCAACTAACTTTCATAACAAAGTGATTTGAGGTTTTTGCTTATCCCGCGCATTGTGTAAATAGCCTAAGAATAAAGAAAATAGCGATAGACCTATAGGTCTAAATAAGATATTATTTTTGATATTTGAAATAAAAAAAGCTTGATTCTTTATGTTTCTAAGCTTTATAACAATATATTTTTTAAATTGGCCTAAGGTAAAACTGTTTTATATATTATTCATTTAATACACAAATATTATATACATAAATAAATAATATACATAAATAAATAATTATATACATAAATAAAGTATTATATACATAAATAAATAATACCTACCCCAAGGGAGTTATTACTAAAAGCGAATGCTTATACACCAATCGTAATACAATTTTGTAAGGACTATTAAAGTCATATTATTTATATTTAATGGAGGTAGCGGTCATAAGCACCTTTAATTAAATTTGTTGAACGATACCTTAAATTTCTTAATCATAACCAATGTTGATAGATTTATTAGCTATGTTTTTTGAAAAAAATACCAACCCAAGAAAGAAGACCAACTAAATTAAACAAATTAATGATCACATTAATATATTTTTTTATTATTGTGCAAAATTAAAATAATCTTAATTGAGTATTATTAGTAGTTGCCCGTTGCTTTTCATCGTTTTTATATGCCACTCTTTGTTATTGAAGCTTGTAGAGAGTGACATGTAATGAGATCCCAGTGTTTGGATGTTTAAGGAACCGTACATTTAAATATGTGATGTTAGTTTGAGTTTGATATCTCCAGGTAATCTAAAAATAAATTGTCTTGACAGAAATCATACAAAAACGAAGAGATCATATATAGTAAGAGCTCAGTATTTTTCTTATGTTGCGGTACGGTGATTTATAACAATTTAAGATTTATTTTTCACATTAAGTTGAAATACTGATACTTAATCAGGTGTGCCAAGTTTTTAAATCCGGCGAGGTGCGTATATAAACAGACATGCTGATTAAAAAAAGGGAAAAATCATAAACTCGTCGATTATCTATTTTTAAAATTAGGAAGGAAAAATACTATTTTTTACAAACGTATATAAAATTAAACGCGTCCACTGTCCAAGCGCTCTGACTAACTAAGCCATAAGTTCTCATCAAGCTACGTCGAAATTGTTATTACACCTTATGTATGTTGTCAAAATCTCCCTACAGAGATGCTAGACGGACGGAGTGCTAAGAGGTGCGGGTTCAAATCAATAAAATTTTTATACGTTTTTAAAATTGTTATTTCGCCGATTACCCTTTGTCAGTTCATTAAATACTTTAGAAAAAATATTTATTACACCCGTTTTACTGGATTGTTATGAACTTTATTATCCAATTTTAGTTTTATTGAATTATTTTATGTCACGTTAGATTTGTATGTACATAAATTTGCAGCATGTTTTCGTAAATATTGAGCTTATGTTAAATAGAATAAAAATAGGAAACATATTTGTATCGGTCATATATTCTATGTGTGTCCAAATGGCAATAACTAAAAGCTGTCAAGTTTACGTATGTACGTTCACACGTATCATTTTAGGGCCTTATATAAAAATGTATCAAATAATTGGTACTGGGCCTCCGGGGCTATGGTTTTTTTTTTACCGTAGCTCCGGGTTGTCACCGTGGTCGTCCTACCCAACTTCCCGTTTTATAAAATTTATATAACAGTTTCTTTATATAAGTTGAGAATATTTGTAACATAAAGCTTTAATAACGAAACACATAAATCATTTATGGTTTTGTTTTGAAGTTCGTGAGATTTTTTTCGTAATACACTGAAAAAAAAAACATAGGTCACACACGATTTGGAATATATTTAAAATTTCCGTTTCGAAAATAACTATACTCATCGGTAAAGAAACTTTTTCATATGGTCAAGGTTTGTTAGGATACTTTATTATCGTATTAGCATTTGGTAACTCAAAATATATAAAAACGATATCCTTATTCTATAACTAAGCGATCTTATCACATTATCGTTCATCTCTTAAGACATTGTGGCAGTTTCATATTGAAATTAAAATCTAATATAGCCTATGGTCAACAACGAGCATTCATACAATATTTTTTGCTGCATTTTGTATTAAATTTTTCAAGTAATCAAACCTATGTATATTGGTATTTAATTTTGACCTACAAATACAAAATTTTACTATATAAAAAAAAATCGAATATCCTTAACCCTTAACTTGGCAGAATTTTATTTACTTATATTGAAATAATATTCATACCAATTGACTTTTAAGACCCAAGGATGTCTAGAAAATTAATGAAAAAAATCTCATGAGGATAGTTTAAAAAAAATCATATGTATCTTGTCGGATACATTGCCAAGAGCATTAATAATTACACTACGCTAACAATGTATCTCTACAGATACATTGCCATATTAGTGATGACTTGATTATAAACTTATTTATAGGAAAATCATTATAATTAAATAGCGTTTATTATCAGTAATCTGTACTATTTGGATTGAACCTTATATTGCAAAAGAAATAAAACAAAATCAAACTAATTTTGGAAATTTATATTATGGAAATTAAAAAAAAAACAGTTTCGATCAGGTAATAGACAAAGCCTCATGCCACATTTAATACACATAACAGTCGTTTGGCCTTTGATGCACAGCTTGCAACGTCCTTTGGGCCTAAAAGTAGGGAAATGACTGTGTCTATCATATTTTACATCAGGAATTGGTCTTAGGCTACTGGATGTTCTAATTTTTTTTTTGGTGCTGGTGGTAGAGATTCACAATTTTCAAATGGTTGCTGTTGCCCAGAATGTAAAAGCCCTTGTTATAAAACCCCTATTATAATATGATGCCGTAACTTCTTTAAACTCATATGTCTTACGTTATTTATAGTATGCCTGCGATATAAAATCCAGCTATTGTTCACGCACATATCTAAAATTTGGGAAAATATGGGTAAGTACCATCGGTGGCTTTTCATCTCCGTTCTGTACAAAGCCACTAACATATCTGCAAGGTCAACACCACCCATATGGGCGTTGTAGTGCTTTATTATATTGGGACAGGGGACAGCAGCTCTCTGTTTTAAATTTTTATTGTAGCGCTGTATATCTACAACAGGCGTTTCCGAAACATAACTACTTGCAACAGTGACTACTTTGTTGTCATGCCATTTTACAACACACACTTTGTTTTTGTTGCAAACCACTCGTGAATAAGATCCTCGATCTTTCTTCTTGAGAAATTTATCAAAATCAAAATCAAAATACTCTTTATTCAAGTAGGCCATTACAAGTACTTTTGAATCGTCAAGTTACATAGAAATGTCTGTAGTGTCAGTCCGTACAGGAAGCTATCACCGGCTCGGAAAACGGGTCTGTTGAGAAGAGCCGGCGAGAAACTCAACAGTTGCTCTTTTCAAAAAATCAATGAAAGTAAATATATAACATAGCTTCCTGAGTAAGTACCAAGAGCATTTAATCCCATCAGATAACAGTTTCCGTTCTGCACTACGTAGTCGATTCGATCTGATTGTTCCTAAATAAATATTCCCATATCATATCGCAGTACCTGAATAAGTTTTAAGCTGGTGAAATAGTTATCAAAATAAATAACTGAACATGCTCAGTTCCTTTTCCCATGATCAAATTAATTGCGATTAAATCTTTGATCGATTGTTTGGAAAAATTAAGAGAGCGACCAATTGTTTGAGTTGAACATAAATAAATTACTTCACTGTGTAATCATATCAATGATGTCATCATCAAAAAAATAACAAAAATATTCGAGAGGTGTTTTGACTGTGTCTACTGGTAACTGTTTATCGTGTATTTCGGCATTATGTTCAAATTTATTATTTTGCCAGTGGAAATTTAATTGCTTTCTTTGTATGGATGCAGGCCGTCTAATAGCTATTCTTGGCTGTTTTGATCGAGTATTCTGTATATGGAGAGTGATGGTGAGGCTGCTACTATTGCTGGGGATGACTTAGGTGTTTCAGGTACTATTCGGTTCAATTTCGGACTTTTATTTACAACAAAGCTTACTGAGGTGACTGGTGAAGGAGGTATGATCGAGTGAAGAGAATCTTGAGTGAAAGAATCCAATGAAAGTTTTGATTTCATTGATATCGGAGGGCAGTTAGCAGTAATTTGGGGCATACTGAGATTGTAATCATCGTCAGAAAGAAACTGAAGATTTTCAAGAGAGGAAGGCAGTGACGGAGCGGGTGAGGATTCAAAAAAAGTGCTGTTACGTTTTTGAAAGTTAAAATTCTCCATTTCATTACTAGGATCTGAACTTTCTGCATCATTTGATGATTGATGGTGTTTTGGTACCATCGCAAGTATTTTGCTAGTTCTTGAAACTCTTGAAAACATAATTGTACCTATAACCAATAGAAAATAAGCTAAACATGCATAATAAGCATATGAACAGTTAATCAGCTTGGCAGTGTGCACATACATATACAACAATATTCTGTAGAAGTTGTTAGTGAAGCTGGCAGTGTGCACCATGAGACGCATGTGAAATAAACACAAAATTGCTACGCACTGGGTAGTGTGCACGATAAGATACATCCATTTAAAACGTCAAATAAAGAATCAACCAAACAGTAACAGAAAGTTTAATGTAATTACCTTAAAGCAAAATATACTTAAATTTATAAATTCATGTTCCCATTTATAAAATATGTAAAAACCAAAATATTTTAGTAAAGTTTCTTACCTTGCAGCATGTCGACAAGTCGGAATTTGAAATAAAATGAAGTTTGACAGCTTATCAGTCTGGCCGACAGAAAAAGCTGAACAAGCGTTCGAAAATTAAGAAATTACCTAAACATTCACATATAAATGATTAGTTTGCGTTCAAAAATGTTGCCACTATTTTTTTTTTTAATTTTGATGTATCTCCACAAATACATTATCAAGAAAAGGGTTAACATAACTCATATAAAAATATAATCCAGATATAATTATAGGAATTTTATAAGTTTGACTTTTCGGTGTGGTACCATAGCTTCTTAATGACTTTATCAATTTGTGCGTAGGTCATTTTCAGAAACCTTGATGAATCATTACAGTGGTTCTTAGTTATATTTTAAGAAAATCAGATTTGCCGAGTCTTATGTGTATTATTGTATATAAAACTTATTTTAAGAAAATTTCTAGTGAAGCAATCCTGTCGTGGCGCGGCGGTACAAGGGTGTAAATGTATGGACTCATCTTCGAGTGGAATTCGACCACTCGAAGAAGTGAAATATTT
Organism: Eueides isabella; assembly: GCA_019049475.1. Classification (NCBI taxonomy): domain Eukaryota; kingdom Metazoa; phylum Arthropoda; class Insecta; order Lepidoptera; family Nymphalidae; genus Eueides; species Eueides isabella. Next base: position 4,334,487 of record CM032392.1, read on the forward strand.
TATGTTTTCAATTTAAATATTTAATATTTTCATTTTCTTCGCTCTGGTACAAAGGCAAAACGGGGCGTTGAGTTCCGCCACTCAACACGCAATGCCTCAAAAACGGCGGAAAGTGGGGAACAGAAGTGGAACGAAGTGTCTTAACACTAGGTTCCCAAGTTCCTACTTCCTACTACTAGACAGAGTAAGAAACAGTATAAAGAAACTTCGCAGCAAAGTCCCATTTTAAGTATCAATTTCATTGACAATGTTAAAGGTCATTCTATTAAACGTCACTGCAAGAAAAAGCGCAGCGTTGATTTTCGCCTGAACACGTAATGTTTTGAATTTGAACGGTGTAAGTGAAGATACCTAAAGTATAAAAGACTTGACTATAACTGAGGCCAGCGTAGCAATAAAAAGTACTTAGTAGAGAAATCTTCCGCACGCATGCCCTACTCATTTTTAGCCGTTATATCGACCTATGACACGGAACGACTCATAGTCTTGAACAAGTGTTTTTACGACGTACAGTGTTAGTCACAATATACTACGAATGTCTGTACCACAATACGGTTACCTACATAATGTTACGCTTATTGATTTATATTCATGGTGACTCGGTTATGACGTTTGTTTACGTGTGAATTTTCGTTTTAGAAATATACATTTGAATTTTTTTTTTTTAGCTTCACGCTGCATCCCGCACGAGGCAGGATAGGCAGAGGGAACCCGGGAACCTAGTGTTAGGACACTCTGTTCCACTTCCGTTCCCTACTTTCCGCCGAATTTGAGGCATTGCGTGTCGAGTGGCGGAACTCAACGCCGCGCTTTGCCCTTTTACCAGAGCGAAGAAATGAAACATTAAATATTTAAATTGAAAATATTTAATATTTCATTTTCTCGACTGGGGATCGAACCCAGATCCTATCGGTTACAGTCACACGCTTGTGCCGCTGCGCCACGACAGGCCTCAAGACATTTGAAATAAAAATATGTTTTTGACAGTTTTTCTAAATTTATTTAATTTGGGTATCTACTTATATTTTTACATTTAATTAAGCCTTTTAATACATTTGTCGTGGTGCAGGGGCATAACAGGTTATAGATTCGATCTCTTCTCGAGAAAACGATGGAATGGAGTGTCTTAATGCTTGGTTCCCAAGTCCCCTTAACCTACCATGTGAAGCTAACTTTAAGTGGCATACGATTATATGGCTAGGCTGATATATTCTAAAATATAAAAAAATACTTCCCTCTCTATATTTTGCCCGGCTTAAGAACACAATACATCTAATGCAAGCGGGAAAATAAAAATAATTTACTTTACAAAAATTCTAAAATGTTCATTTCTATGCCAACGTGATGGTGATAAGCAAGGGTGTATTTACCCTAGGGCCAGAAGGGCTATAGCCCGGGGCGGCAGGCCGCGAGGGGCGGCCCAGGGGCAGCCCGGGCTTCGGTTTGGACGTTTGAAAAACTACAAAAAAATATTTTAAGACATAAGCCTAGAACGCCCCTGAATCACTTTTCTACTTGTAGATTTCATATCTGAAGAATTCGAAATTCAATTGAAATACCGTCTATTTTTTTTCGCCTCGGTTTTCTTTTCACATTTAAAATTTTGTTTACAGAAAAATAATGTAAAATATAAAATCTGTATTTTGTTTTCTTTTCTTTTATCCTTTTTATTTTTTTCGATGGGGTAGTATGCTGTTGGCCCTGCGACCTCTACAGCGTCACCGGTTTTGTTGGAGGCTGAGCTGGAAGAGTTATGATCTTGAACTTGTCACCAGATTGAGTGAGACTCGAACCTCGAACTGCGAACTTTGTTTGTACTGGGACCCCCCACTACAAACGAAGTTCGCAAGCCAAGCTTTGCTTCGCTCGGCCCGAGCTAGGCCTACTGGATAGGGCTATGGATACCCTTTTGGAATTTATGTTTGGCACCCTCCCCCGCCTAGGCGCGCTTAGGCTGCTGTATAACTGGGACCTCGTCTCCACCGGCGGGGACGGTATGTGTATCGTGTGCGTTTGCGTTTATGTGAAGTCCTACCTACTTGTTTCATTTTATTCGCGACTCTAATGGGGTCAGCTTTATCGAATAGAACATTGCGTGATCTACGGTAGACCTTACGGAATATTCCCTTAGCTACGGGGAGCGGATAATCGCATGCTTTTACCACCAGGGTGTTGGGATGGGCCTTTTCAAAGTAGCTACTGGACAGTTTCCTGCAGTGCTCTTTAATGAAGTCGAGATTGGTGTCTCGATGTAGATCTCTGTTGCGCATGAACCAAGGAGCTCCTTTTTTTTTGCATAATTTGAAAACGACGGAGGCTAGTGTGTGCGTACACTACACTACACGGCATATGTGAACATTGGCCTGATAGAGGTTGTGTACAGGCAGATTTTATTTCTAAGGGACATTTTAAATTGGGCACAGACCAGCGGTTATAGGCGAGAGAGTACGTACACGTACGAGCTGGGCTCTTAGTCCATTTTTATTCAATGTTGTGCTAGATACTGTCTCGGCTTACACCCAGACCAGCCTTCGTGGCTGATGAAGTATGCCGATGACATAGCACTCACTGACGAGAATCGGCTGATGCTAGAATGTAAAGTGAACCTCTGGAATGGTACGCTTGAGGACGGCGGTCTTAAACTAAATGTGTCGAAGACCGAGTACATGGCTTGCGGGAGACCAGACTCAAGCACTATCCATATAACCATGCCAATCCAAAAGCAGCCGCTAAGTCGGAAAAGTTCAGGTACCTCGGATCCGATATGCACGAGTCTGGAAGCATCGATCACGATGTTTATGGTCACGATGTATATAAGCGCTGCCTGGGCCAAATGGCGTAATGTCACTGGTTCTGTGAACCTATGGACATGGTGGTATGTTCTGTGAACCTATGGACTTCTTTCATTCCTTGATGGGGCGGAAAGTTACAATAGCCTGGGGCGCGCAATCTTAAAATACGCCCTTGGTGATAAGTTCGATCATTAGATCATTTCTCTTACCTCGAGCTTACAGTCAGACTTTGTCTCACACACCTCATTTGTATCAGAAGAAATACAAATACAAACCGTTTAAACAAAGCCACTGAGCTTATCCAACATTACAAAGAAACGTTAAAAATCTTAAAGGACATATTTTTTCTTAAATTAATTAAAACTGTATACAATTAAACGTCTGGTTTCATAAAAAAATACCATTTTCGTTTACATTGTATTATATGCCTTTTTATATTAAAATTAAATTACAAAAACGAGCAATCAGAGTCAGTTTGAATAAAAATAATGTGTGTAGCCAATAACTCGTTAATTAGGACTTAATTTAAAAGAAATCCTGTAAACGTTTCGCGTAATCGATGTCTTGTACGTAAAGTTTTAAACATGTACGTACAGATATTGAGTATCGAATTAATTAAAACCTTTTTAATTAACGGTCACTAACGGTTGTTTCAATTTGCTTCTTTTTGATTGCAAATATATAACGTATTGTATGGAGCTTTAATATATGATATATCGTCTTTGTTTTTAACAATGAGACCACCGTTGCGCAGTAAAACTTCATCTGACTATAATAGCGATGGTTAGAGGTTCAATTCACTCCAAGGAAAATCAATTATAATTTATTTTTCACTCTGGCCAATACAAAAGCTACAATAGCCAACAAAACGTTACAAGATTATAATGAGTTAATTTTTAAGTAAAATTATATATATATATATTATTATTATCTTAAGCCAAATTGTAGGTCAAGTAAAGCACGCATTGCAAATTGATAGTAAATTAGCGTTCGAAAGCTTATGTCCGTTCGGAGGCCTCATTAAGGCTGACTCATTGTTTATCAAAATATTCAATTTAGGACATGCCCGAGTTACTTCCATTAAAGTTATAGTTATGTAAAAGAGGTATTAAAGTTACTCACATTGGCCTTCTTGAGTCAAAAATGACGCACCGAAAAATGCTTTCCTTAAGAGATTGTATATACTACAAATTTAGGTTTATGATATCAATATATATTTATATATATATATATATATATATATATATATATATATATATATATATATATATATATATATATATATATATATATATATATATATATATATATATATATATATATATATATATATATATATATATATATATATATATATATATATATATATATATAATCATAATTTGTTCTTCAAAAGTTATAGACACGTCATAGTAACATTTTGGCATTTTGATAAGATAGTAAGAAATAAGTTTGATTCTCATTCGGTTTAATTTACTTTGTTTATGAGGAAAATGTGTAATCCGCTACTCACGCTCTGTCAATTTAATAAAAAAAACAATATTTTTATCACACTGATATATATATATATATATATATATATATATATATATATATATATATATATATATATATATATATATATATATATATATATATATATATATTTATATATATATATATATATATATATATATATATATATATATATATATATATATATATATATATATATATGTATATATATATATATATATATATATATATATATATATATATATATATATATATATATATATATATATATATATATATATATATATATATATATATATATATATATATATTTTAGATTAAAGAACTTTATTATCAACAAAGACATTACATTGTCACTTATGTGATAACAATTAATAAAAGTATTCACTAACAATCGTCGTAGCCATTTTATGTACTATTATTACAATTTACAATAATCAAAAATGTTTTAATAATAATTCACAAGCAAAACAAAAACAACAAAACAACAAAAACAAATACACTTAACTTTTTAGCTTGTACCACCTCATACATCCAATACATTTTGTTTCTTTTTTTTTTTTTTTTTTGACGAACTAACTACAATCATTGTTCAGTAAATAATAATTGGCTAATTGTTTTTTAAATGTATGAATTGACTCAATATTTTTAATATGTGAGGGTATATTATTGTACAGCCGCGCTCCGTCGACCGTTATTATTGTTTTGCCGTATGACGTGCGATGTCTCGGTATGATTAGGTAGCTAGCCCGTCGACTGCTGCGCCCGGATACTTGATTTTGTTTAGTAAACGAAAGGTTAGTATGGATAGTCCTATTAAGATATTTTCGAATAAATATGCAGATACTATATTTGTATAATTTTTTTATATTCATTAATTTAGTTTCTTTATATATTTTGGTAGTTGGTGTTAGGAAGTGGTAATTAAAGAGCAATTTTATTATTTTATTTTGTTGGCGCTGTAATTTGTTTACTTGAGATTTAGCTGCGGTTCCCCATATCTCGATAAGATATAGCAGGTGCGGTTTGACTAGAGTGTTATAAATTGTATATCTTAGGGTGTGTGGGATGCAGTTTGTAATATTATTGAGTGAGCCGCGCAGTGATATTAACTTTGTTTTAATTTGTTGCAAATGAGTATTCCAATTTAGTTGACTATCAATATGAAGACCGAGGTATTTTTCGTGAGTTTTCTGTTGTATGGGTTCATCATTGATTGTAAGAGGAGGAAAAGTGGGTATTGGCTTATTTTTAGCTTTAAAAATTACATAGGATGTTTTCTTTATGTTAATAGTTAATAAGTTGTATTGGAACCAGTTATATAAGGTATTAAGGTCCTCTTGAGCTTTAGATAATAAATCATGAATAGAGGTTCCGAAATAAAACAAGGACGTGTCGTCGGCGTATAAAGTAATATGACCATGTAAGCCTAGCTCAAAAATATTATTTATATATGTAACAAACAGGAGGGGCCCGAGTACTGAGCCCTGTGGGACTCCGCAGGTAATAGGTAATGCGTCACTTTGTACTTTGTCCAACTTCACTACTTGGGTTCTATCTGTGAGATATGATTCAAATATTTTAAGTGCTCTGCCAGTGACTCCTATGGATTCTAGCTTTTTTAAAAGTAGCTTATGACTTACTGTGTCAAAGGCCTTTTTGAGGTCAATAAAGATACCTAAGGCTATGTTCTTTCGGTCGATGTTTTGTTTTATTTTGGTGATTAGGTCGATGGTAGCTGTGGTTGTATTACTTCTAGATCTAAAACCGTATTGATTGTTAGAGATATATCTAATTGAGTGTACATAATTTTGTAGCCTTGTGTGTAAAACTTTTTCTAAAATTTTTGACAAAACCGGGAGTACTGATATTGGTCTATAGTTACCTGGGTCTGTTTTGGATCCTGATTTGTAAATTGGCGTAACCTTGGCAATTTTTAATGTATTTGGAAATATACCGTCACATATTAGCCTATTAAAACATTCAGTTAGTTTATTACATATTATATACCTTACAGATTTAACAGCTTTTGTGCTAATTCCATCCAAGCCAACACTACAATTTGAGTTAAGCGTAGCGATTATGTTTAAGATTTCTTTTTCGGTACAGGGTTCAAATGATGTAATATAATTATTTGATAGAGTGGTTAGCGGCAAAGCATGATGAAAATGGTCATGGTAGTGATAGGGTATACATTCGGCAAGCTGGGGCCCGATTTTTTGAAAAATATTCATTAAATATTTGACATATGCTATAATGATCTGTCACTATTTGAGAACCTATTTCAACTTTAGTTGGAAAACTATTACAAGTAAATTTATTAGCTGCTAAATTATTAATTAAAGTCCACATTTTCTCATATATATATATGTATATATATATATATATATATATATATATATATATATATATATATATATATATATATATATATATATATATATATATATATATATATATATATATATATATATATATATATATATAGTTTTTTCTAGAGCTTTTTATTTATAAGAAATTTGTACAATCACGAAACTTTCGTTCACATAATATAAAATTAAATAAAATATAATATTTTTAATGTGTAGGTAGGTAGAACGAGCCTGGGAGGTTAGTGTTAAGACATTCCAATCCCCAATTTCCTCCGAATTTGAGTTATTGCGTGTTGAATGACGGAGTTTAACGCCGCTCCATGCTGGAGCGAAGTCATAATGTTAAATATTTAATTCGGAAACATTATACATTTCATATCTTTGGGTGGGATTGAAACCCACAATTTATCGCTTTATAGTCACATGTTTCTTCCTTTGCTTTACGACAGGCCTTATCTAGTTTGTTGAAAAGCTTTCAGTATAATTTTAGAAGTTACCGATATTATATCCGTTATAAAACAAGTTAAAGAAATTCAATTTAATGCAGGCTTTTAAAGTAATGTTATGTACTACCTATACAGTTATTTTTAATAATAATTTAGCATTAACTGTAAAAAGTAAGTACTTAAGGCATGTCTTGGCACAGAGGCACAAGCGTGTAATTGTAAACGTGGAAGCTTTTGGTTTTGATCACTACTCAAGTAAATAAAATATTTTTTTTTTTCTATTTAAATATTTAATGTTGTAATTTTTTCGCTCTGGCGGCAAGGCAAAGCGCGGCGTTGAGTTCCGCCACTTAGCTTGCCTTGGCGGAAACGTAACGGAAAGGACGAAACGGATTGTCTTAACCTAGTGCTAAGACACTCCGTTCAAGTTCCTTCAAATTTGTTTTCAAGTTCCTTCTGCCTACTTTTTCATGTGTCTAATACGGCGTAAAATTATGACAATCAGAAAGAGACAGTAGAAGAATAACATAGTTATATTATTTCGTATGATAACGAGGCCAAAATGCGATGGGTGTCCTCAACAATTAACGTGTTGGGAAATTCGGCAGAAAATGAGAAACTGAAAATACTTCATGGGGTACGGAAATGGCTTAAAGGAGAAATGGACGTAATATCTTTATTTTAACCTAGTGTACGTCCCCAGGTTCCCTCCTATCTACTTTGCTATGCGCGTAATATACATAAATTGTGTTATATTTTAATCGTCGGTGTACATACATACTGAAAGTGTTTCTCTTATAACACAAATAGAAATTTAATGCACACCCTATTTTACACCTTCCGCACATGTAAGTAGGTATTTACTAACGTAACCAGACCGAAGCATCTGATGTGTTTCTAATACATAATTTCCCGAGAGTGGAAAAAAAATCGTTGAGGAAAGCGACTTTTCTCTTTAAATATCTAACTATTTATCACCTTCATGGTACCATTCCTTAGCATAGGAGTGAACTTTCGAGAAATGGCGGATCAAGTTTATCCTCATCTTGATTTTTTAAGCATCCTGTTTTATTCCGCATGGCAGGAAATGCAGAGAACCTAGTTTTAGGGCAATCGATACAGTTTCCTACTTTCTGCCAAATTTGAGGTGGCGCATGTTGAATGGTGGACCTCGACCTCGTTATGTTACCAGATAAATAAAAATATTAAATATTTAATTTCGGGACGGGATCTAACCCAAAACCTGTCACGTATACAGTCGTACGCTTTTTGATATTAAACTAAACGTAAGACAACTAAAGAACGAAAATCATTAGAAACTAGTGTCTCCCCGCGCATCCTTTCATAATTTGGTTTTACTTGAATTTGTTGTTATATTTAAAGATGCCTAATACTTGGTCTTTACGTGATTAATATTGTTATAATTTATTTACTGTGTAATTACTGTAGTACTTGGTCATATTTTCATGCGGTTAATAATTATTTTATTAAGGCTTAAAAAAAGGCTCAAAGCCTTTTTTTTAAGCTTTAATAAAATAATAAAAAACAGCCAATCATAAAAAACAGCCAGTTTTTAAATAACATCTATCATCTCATCATCTCTATTTTTTGTCTAAAAATCATTTTAGACAAAAATCATTATTTTTTTTTATATTTCTAAAATTATAAGTAATATGAAATGCATTTCACAACTAGGTCATTGGTAAGTGGTATACATTTACAAAGGCCCTGTCATTTAGTGAAAGCTTCATACATAGAAATTTACATTTACACACTCATCCAAACAAACTGTTATATTTTATTGACATCACAATAGAAAGTACACATTGGAATAATTTCAAGAGTAATCAAGTAATTTTTTTTTATGGAAAATACGGCAAACGAGCATACGGGTCACCTGGTGGTAAGTGATCACCGTTGCCCACGGCCCCGAGTAACTCCAGAGGAGCTACAGGAGCGTTGCCGTCCTTTAAGGTGGAAGGGCACCGGGGCCCGGCATTACCTTATACGAAACGCAGTGTCCAAAGCCACTACTTAACGCCGGTCTTAAATGCCGGGGGTGGTAACAATCCGGCCGAGTCTGCCCATGCGTGTTGCCATTACTGACGTGACTCTCCCACACGCACTTTAGTCGCCTCTTACGACACCATCAGTACCAGGGTGATCCTATTCTAAGCCGAAATCACACGGCAAGTGTGATTTCGGCTTAGAATCAAGGAGACAGCTTAAATGTAAATTACTATTTAGTTTTAAGCTGTCTCCTGCATATATCAACGTAGATAGAGGGAACCCACTGTTAATACCCGCTCTCTCTCTCTCTGTCGTTTTCTCTTCCAGTCTGTATGATGAACAATTTAAGATGAAACTGCCAAAGAAAATACTTTTAATTTCATTTTTTTTTTTTTTTTTTTTAAGATATTATTTTTATTCTCAAGAAGCGAGTTACCTGCGGCTTGTTTACTTTAAATTTATTTACTTATCTCAATTACTTTATTTTTCTAATAACATTATCACTTTAAAAATAATATTATATGTACTATACATTAAAACTTTAATTTCTGCTAATTTCATAATAAAAATTGTAGAAATTTTATCGAACCAAATATCTTAAATTGACGTAACTTTTTTCTTTATTAACAGATTTTAATAAAGCATACAGCAAAAGTTGAAGAAAGATTGCCAAAATATAATATTGAAAATTGCGTTTAAACCTGGTAAACCTTATCCAGAAATTAGCGTGTAGAAATGCACAGACACAGAGACAAAATTATTTAAAAAATAACTAGTATGGGCCCTGTTACAATAATAAACGCCCTGTTATAATAAAGTAACATGATTTTTATCAATTTAAATAAAAAAAAACAGTTACATATTTTATAAAAAATATTTTTAATAACGTACTTACTTAAACCTTAAACACAATATGTATATATAGATGAAATTCGTAAACTAGATCATATCAATTTATATAGTAGCAAAGTCATCTTGCAATACTTTCGAACAAAATGAGCTTTCAATATTCTTACTGTAATTGATTCCATCAAAAGATTATTAAAGATAATCAAAATGAAAGTACGAGTAGTTCTAAGAAATAATGAGAATATTATATATGCTGCTATAGGTCAAGCTTTCAAGTGACATCTACTTGAAAGTGTTCGTGGAATATTTTGCATATTATTTTCTATTTGTTATGTGTCTACTAAAAATGTCAAAGGTAAATATTGTTAATTTTATATATCATTACAAATGATAGCGTATAAAATAATACTGTAGGCAGTCAAGATTCTCTTTCATTCCAAAACGTTCTTCAGCTAAGGCTAAACTTTGAAAAACTTTAAAATATATTTATAATATACTACCTTTAAACATAAGGCTAACATTGATGTCTGTCGTTGCGCAGGGGCACAAGCTATACACGTGGCAAGTTGTGGGTTCGATCTTCACTCTAGGAATTAATCTTTATTTATTTCTGTCTTCACTCTGGTAACAAGGCAAAGTTGAGGTTCCGCCACTTAACAAACAATATCTCAAATTCGGAAAGCGACGAGCGGATCGGAATATCTTAAGACTCCATAGGTTACCAAGTTCCTCCTGCCTATACTGCCATGTGCGAGGTACAGTGTGAAGTTAAGAAGTGAACATAAATAAAATAAAAATAGAATTTAACAATTTTTTCACTGTGAATTGACAACGTACGAGAACTGTAACTGTACTCATAAACATTTTATTTATTATTCATCAATCTTGCAGTTACACAATCATTTTGATCTAACTTGCATAAAAATACTTACTGTTTAAGAAATTCATTGTTTTATGGTCTTGATTAGTTGTATTCACGACCTCTAAAAATGTTAATACTTTGGATATTGATTTATGAAACTTAACTCGCACTTTTCATTTGCATTACTTATGCACAAATAGACGAAACGGGTGAGAAATGATCCGCTTGAGACCTGTCGTGATACAGTGACATAAGCGTGCGGCTGTAAAAGCGACAGGTTGTGGGTTTGATTCCCACTCGAGACCAAAAAATATTTTCTTTTCTTCGCTCTATACAATGTCTTTAATTGGGATAACGGGGTAAGAAAGTGTCGTATTGAATACGGAGTGTATTTACGCTGCGTGTCTTAACAGAATTGACAGAATCTTGCCAAGTGAGCGACCTGCATTCCGTATAATGCATGAACTATTAAAAGAAAACAATCATATATTGTATAATTGAGGCCTGTTGTGGCGCAGCGGCACAAGCGTGTGACTGTAACCGACAAGTTTTGGGTTCGATCCCCAGTCGAGGAAATGAAATATTTAATATTTTCAATTAAAATATTTAATATTTCATTTCTTCGCTCTGGTAATAAGAAAAGCGCGGCGTTGAATTCCACCACTCAACACGCAATGCCACAAAATCGGCGGAAAGTGGGGACCGGAAGTGGAACGAAGTGTCTTAACACTAGGTTCCCGGGTTCCCTCTGCCTACCCTGCCTCGTGCGGGATACAGCGTGAAGCTAAGAAAGAAAGAAAGAAAGAAAGATATTGTATAGATACATGTAGATCAACCTCATACTCTGGTTTTTAATGTATTAAAAATGAGACACAGACACACATGGTGTTGTTACAACCAGACACATTAAATACATATACTCGTATATGTACATAATATAAAAATATGAATCATATATTAGAAAAAGATGAGCACAAAAATGAATGAGAAGATATTCAAATTAATCTGCATTTTTATAATGAGACAATAAATATTATTTAATATCAAATTACAAAACAGCAATATTATTTTATTGGGGCGTGTATCATTTACATATAACTTGTTCGTTCCTCGAAAGTAACTTAAAGCTTGCAAAAACCACTGGTATAAATCTTTCTTTTGGTGAAAGAGCTTTGATAGGGTAAATAACCTCGCCAGTGTTGTATATTTAAAAAAAAATAGTTATTATATTTGTAGTTAAATGTATTTTAAAATAAATACGATCGTTCCCATCGTGGCACTGTGAAAGAAATTTTACTTTGAATAGGACCTTTCAATGGGACGAATAGAGCTACGGCGCTTAAAACAGTATGTTGGCGAGCAGATAAAACTATAATTAGAAAGTATTTTAATTATTTTAATACAATTATATATTTTGTATAAATAAAATATATATTTTGCATATATATGTGATTTTTAATACGATATTGTTCCGTTAGATAATTAACCTATTTAGCCTATTACTTTTAGTTTTCCTAAAAGCTTGTGCTAGTGCATAAATAAAGCCTAAGATTACGAGATGCTTTTTTATAGCTTTACGTTGTATCCCGCACATACCGCAGGGTAGACAGGAGTCAGTTGTTACTCCGATCCGATTAAGATACTTTACACATTAAGGCATTCTTAACTTTCCTCCAAAGTCTGGAAGCATTGCGTGTTGAGTGTATGACCCGTGCTTTACCGTTAAGGACGAATTGTAGATATATGGAGATTTCGATTTTTAACTGCAGAGTATGTATTTTGACATTTTTTTAAATTTGCAAATATATATACATGATTGATTTTAATAATTACTTGATTGTTACACATTTTAATTGAAACATTTTTGAACGGATTAATCGCGTATATTTATTGGTAAGCATTTTGATTGATTGATTTTCTTTAGTACTTTTAGTTCTATGTTCTTAGATACTTACCTGATGATATATATGATATTCAAAAAAAAATATGATAATATTAATTTGTTATCTAATATATTATCAGCTATAATGACTTCTGTAATAGCAACCAATTTGTTTTCAAAACAGAAATTTAGTAAGTCATTTCTCTAAACACATTTAATTATAAAGAACGAATTTTAATGAAATAACATATATATCTCTGGTTAGTTTTCACAGAATTGATTAATAAATTCATTAGCCTCGATCTTGAGACGGAGTGGCGGCAGCGAGTTTTTATTTCTGCGAACTCAATACACATACATATGTGATATATGTAGGTTTTTGCGCCACTCTGCTTCATCGAGCAGGTAAATATACAAAATATTATTATTTACGAATTTCGCTTCGACAATTTCCCCAAAATACTCTATATGTGTACATAAGTAATTTAATAACAACATTTTTTTTATATCTGACTGTATTGTTGGCAAGTATTTGTTAATATAAATCTATTTAGTTTATATTTTAGTTGTATATTTGAATTTTGATAAAAAAGTGGTATGAAGAAGTGGGGAATGGAAGTGGTACGGAGTGTTTTAACAATAGGTTCCCAAACTTCTTCTGCTTACCCTGTAATATGCGGAACACAGCGTGAAACTGTAAAAAATAAAGTATTATGAAAAATTTTCTGTTTGTTCGTACTCGAAAAATATACTAAAATAATATATTAAGTAGTAAGATATTTTTTTAGTTTTAATTAATAATTATAATTGCATGCTGTTTACACTCATATAATTAATAAATACAATATAAAATTAAAATATAAAACAAGCTATTAACAAATTACTCTACTCTACTCAGCTTCACGTTGTTTCCCGCACGAGGCAGGGTAGGCAGAGGAAACCGGGGAACCTAGTGTAAAGACACTCCGTTCCACTTCCGTTCCCCACTTTCCGCTGAATTTTAGGCATTGCGTGTTGAGTGGCGGACCTCAACGCCGCGCTTTGCCGTATTACCAGAGCGACGAAATGAAACATTAAATATTTAAATTGAAAATATTAAATATTTAATTTCCTCGACTGTGGATCGAACCCAGAACCTGCCGGTTACAGTGACAAATTAACAAATTAAAAATTATTGTTATCATCCCGCACATGGTAGGGTAGTGCAGAGGGAACTTGGTAACCTAGTGTTTTACACTCCGTTCCGTTCCCCGGTTTCCGCCAAATTTGAGAAATTTCGTGATGAGTTGCCACTTATCAAACTCAACGCCGCGCTTTGCTTTGTTACTAAAGATTAAATGAATATATTAAATAGTTAATTTATTATTATTATTATTTAGTTATTTAGTTTAAAGCGATTAAATGAAAACATTAAATAGTTAATTCGATAATATTTCATTTCTTCAAGTGTCACGCTTACAGTCATGCGCTTCAGCCCCTGAAATTTACAAGTTCATTTCTCGAATACTCGTATCTATCTTACATATTAATATATTGATATTATAAGAAATAATATTTTGTTTTTACATAATATTAGAGATAAACAAATTATATATATATAGGTACACTTTGTATAAATTAATGCGTATTTCTAAATTGAGGAAATATTTTATCGTGTTAATACTATATTGTTAAGACTAAGTCATAATGATGGTTACTGACGCATTGTTAAGTGTCAGTACATACTTACTTATATATGTCTGTATGTCTGACATTTAAGCAGTACAAGCGCCAAGTTGCTATAAAACATTTAGTTATTATATGTTAATAATGTGTTTGAATATGTAAACACGAGAATAAAATTAGTTACTACTAATTGCATATGTTTCTCATAATTATTTGTTGGGATTTTATAAATATTTTATATATTATTTATGAATACAAAATGTTCTTAATATAAGAATATTTAATAAAATAGAAAATCAGATCTTTTCTTCTTCAGAGTCGTAAAGTTAGGTAGGGTATGTAATGTTAACGACAAAATTAATGCCCTGAATTGGATATGTTTTGGGCGGAAGACAATCGCGATTTATTCTTATTAGCTTGGTCTTATTCAGTAAATTGGAAATAAGATAATTCGGTAAGAATTTAATTTTTCATTCTTCATTCCCAATGTTGATATTATGAGAAAATCTGTGACTTGACGTGATGTGGTTGGAACCTTCCGAATTTTTGTGTGAATAAATAAGGAAAAGAAATTGAGTAAAAATATAAATTTATAATTTTATTTTTTTATACGTAATTCAATAAAATTTCTAGCTAGTACTTCAGTAAATATAACAAAACGTGCAAAATTACATATAATGTGGCAAATATACAAATATCGTATATTAATTGATTTTTTTTTTTCAATATTTGAAAATGATTTTAGCAGGATGTAATGTGTTATTCGTGAGTAAACAGTATAAAGTCAAATATATAGTAGTTGAGTACTTCAACGTGTATTGACCGTGAATGCATGATGTCTATTTGACATACAACTAACGTAGGTACATTGTGGGAATTTACATTGTTTTGTTTTGAATAATATGTTGTATATTTATGTTTTTAGTTTATTTTAATCGTTAGACTTGTCTATGATTGCTTGAGACTATAAATGCGTTTAAAAAGATAAATTTTTAATCATAATTTTCATTCAGTTCTTAATTTTGGTAGCAAGAGAAAACGTGGTGTAGTTTCGTTATTCAATAGGCAATGTTTTTTTTTGTTTTTTTGCAATGTTTTTTGCATATTCTACTATATGCAGAATGAAGTTAAAAATATTTTTTAATTTTTTACTACATAGAATGCTAACAGAGCTACCCTGGAGTTAAAAAAATCCGATCCATATTTTATTTATTTATGCTATAGGTATACGTTATTTCAAAGAAAAACGTTTTACTTAACTTCAAACATTCTTATCATAACTTTTTTAACACTTTATAAGCCAATAAGTTTGCAATCGGTCTGTACTCTTTTTCTCTACATCGTTATTCCTTTTATTTTTTAACATTTTAAATTTTTATATACTCATATTAACTTAGTCAACTAGATCAAACGCGGAGCTGTTGCTATAGATTTTTATTATATACAATTAAATTTCTTTAAAAGATTTTAAATCTAGCCTCATAGGATGCTAGGGGCTTAATGCTAGGATGAGAACATCATCGTTATACTAAAGGGCATAACTACTCTATTTCAGTTCATCACAACCATCTAGTTACACACTACAAAATTTTCCTGCTTGCCTTTCAGACCTTAAGTCCTTAAAACTCTCAAACAAAATTGAAATACCTACAATAACTATTGAATACACTATTAGAAAAATACTAAAACAAAAATACATACAAGCATCACAATTAAATATTAATAAAATATTTAATGATATAAACGCTTGATATCTTTATATCTCACATACCATATTGTTAATCTTGATATTCATTTATAGGGAACATTAACTTGAATCGGATTCATTGATCATTTCCTGATGCGAGTCATGCACATAATCCACCTGTTTTGACATTTTAAATTATTGGCAATGAGATGAGTTTATATGTAAACGTAAAATACTAACTACGCTCCTCGAATACAAAAGAAACGGTGGTTTCAATGAAGCGTGCTCTTTGTTTGACAAATATTTAACTTGGTTATGGTTTTGTTTACATTTTATAATGTATATTTCTCGTTGGATTACTTAGTTATATGCTCATATTCTTCTAAAGAGAATTATTCTGGATAAGGTTTGGAATGCTAACATGAAGTTCGTCTTAAGGACAGAAAGACAATCTCTCACAGATATAAAAAGTAGACACTGGCACTCGATAACACTGATGAATAAACATCAAGGAGACTAATTAACGTCATTATCAAATAATTATAGTATTTGGTGATAATGATACTGCCTACTTTGTTATAGAACATCACATATTTCGCTCTGGTAATGAGGTAATGCGTGGCGTTGAGTTACACCACTTAACATACAATTTCTAAAGAATTGGACAGAAATTAATGAAACACTCCTCGTGTTAAAATTAGTAGTTTATACACAAGTTTCCTAGAATTAAACTAATGGCTGTACTAATTATATGATCTGCAAAATATTTGAACATACAGTCACATACGCTTAAAATATAAAAAGGGCAAGAATTAGATGGTAAGGAAAGGAACGAATCAAATACTTTTTGCAATAATTCTGTAAATATATTAGTATTTTAAATAAATAAAATAGATAAATGAAAAAAATAGTTAACAAAACGCTCATGTTATCAGTTAGATCTGTACAAATATTCATAGTTATATTATCATTTACATACTTATATGAAATTTATATTTAGTTTTAACATACCTATATTGTATTTAAATTTAATTAAGCTATTTATTTAAGGTCACGAAACTGGCTTTGAGTTTTGAGAAATTCGTAATTTCATAATTTCGCTATATTACGATTTACGTCATTACCTTTTGATTTGAATAGAAATATGATAATTATCTAAAACATCTATATATGTAAATCTTATTATCAAAATTAACAATAGAATCAATAAAAGTTTATAATAAAATTTTTCCATCAATTAAAAATTGCTTATTATATTTTAGTTCTACCTTTTTTTATTTAGTTTTATTGTTTGATATATAACCAGTCTACTCATTTATGAATCACCCTAAAACATTCGGAAATTGCAATATGAAACCTTATATACAGCAGTAATAAAGTCGATGTTGATTCAGTTACATAAATTACATTAATTTCTACACCAAAGCAAATCCCCATTTGAATTTTATTTGAGAAAAAAAAATATTACGTCAATTTCGCTGATGAAATTTTGTGTGGAATTCATTACCTTTGATATAAAATAAAAGATATTAGTATGCAAATTATAAAACTCCGAGCAAAAATCCACCTCAGGTGGTAAACCGGATCAGCTGGTAACAGACAAGATGTCTCCTAATACAAATAATTTACCTTTGAAAATCAGCTTTAAGATTTTAATTGTGAAACTGGATAGTAACTATCTCATTCTGATTTCTTTTTCTTTTCTCATATTCCTAATTCAGTATGAATACAGATTATTTTGTGTGCCAAGCCAGCATGTATTTGTCGAATAGCGCACATACCTACGAACTCATCTTCCCTTATACTGCACAGCCATAAAATAAAGTAGCCTTTGAGTCATAAACGGCTGTTCTTTCCTTGTTTTTAGCCGCCTATAATTTTACTTAAACACCACTTCCGTTCCGACCAATATCTGTCAACATATTTCCACCTTTGGCTCGGACGTATCACAAGAACTCGATTTCATTGACAACCATCGGCTGCCGAATAATGAGTTTTAAATTATTACTGCAGATAAAAAGTGACTGGACGACGTTCGTTTAACCTTTATTTATTTTGTAACTGAAGATCACTGTATACGAACTGTGACTATAACACGTGTATGTACTCCAGAGGACTTTTTAGGGTCTGAAATTAATAACCAAAATGATTTCAGGTTAAATAATGTTTGTCAGTCAATTTTGTTAGGGGTTCGTCGCAGTGTAAAGGTGGCGATGATCTGAAGCGGCGGCCAGTGGCGTCGGACCGTCTCCATGGCAACTCGGTGATCAGTATTTAAGCGCGTGCGGGCTATTAAGGCACACAGATTGCTATAGACCGGAGAGCGCGCGGCACGCAGTGCAGCGGACCACCGGCGAATTTGATATTTGACGTTTCGTAAATATAAGTGGGAACTTTTGTTACGAATCTCAAACATAAATCGTGTTTTCAATTTCAGTTAAAAAGTGTAGTGAAAAAATATTTAACGATGATTACCCTAGTGTTTGTTTTGGGAGGTCTCCTCGTAGCAACAGAGGGTTGCGGAGTTGGCAAGCAGATGCTAAGTAAGTGTATATTTTATTAGTTATTTAATTTCTTATTAGAATATCTAGTTTTAACTTTAAATAGTATATTTAATATTTTAGCTATATATTAGTAATTTTATGATTTTTTTTAAATATATGTTATTTAGAAACAATTCTTTGATATCTGAAATCGCTATGATAAAATAAATAAAATAATTTGAAAATAACATATATATACATATATATATATATATATATATATATATATATATATATATATATATATATATATATATATATATATATATATATATATATATATATATATATATATTACACTTACTAAATTCAAAATATAATAATCAGAGGACTGCTATAAATTATATCGCCGCCACCCAGTCTAGATTCCGCTCGCAAATTATTATCAGAGTTGATGGCTCTTTTACATACACGTATCGAACAACATCGTAAAATTTTATTGACAAAGACACCTATGAAACACGCACCGGTTTTATAAATCACATTGACTCTATGGATTATGAAATCATATATAGAATTGAAATTTTACCTTGACACTTGATTTTGGACGTCCAAGATCAAGAAGACTATTATAGTAATCATCTAGAGAAATTATGAGATTTTATCATCGTTATTTGATGTAGATATACTTTAAATATAAATTTATTCGCATAATATGAATTTTTTACCATAATTTTATTAAACATTATAAAACATGACATTTTATAAAGTTAAAGTATAAAATAATTCAGTTGGTAATTTTAATTTTTTTTCTTGTTTTAGGATCGGGAGGGTTGACGGCATATGAAAAGCAAACTATAGTCGATGCACATAATCGTCTTCGGCAGTCAGTGGCTTTGGGACAAGTGTCTAGTCAACCTCCAGCGGCTAATATGATGGAAATGGTATGTAGATTAAAAAAATATAGAACTACTTAGAGTATTTTATTGCCTCGAATATATAATTAATGAAATATATAAAAATAGATGATGATCACCAAATTTGGTATAAAATCTTTTAACACATTTTGTGATATTATACGGAAAATTTGTAAATTGATGTCGCTTGTAAAACAACTTTGATTTGGATTTTATACACGTGTCCTTTTAAAAAACATTATTTTGTAGCTTTTTTTTTATGATGGCGGGCATTTAGAACCAATATAAATGTACATAATATGATGCTTAAATTTTGTATCACCACGTGCACTGCTTGCCATGTATGTCAATGAGTCCAAGACACAATATTAAGTATCCGAAAGTGCAAGGGATTCATTTGGGTAGCTTAACGGGACATACTAGAAATGTAAAACGGTTTTATTGCTATCCATAAATCACGCTTATATTTTCTTTTATATTTTAAGAGTAGACTTACAATGAAAAAAAAATATTTTAAAAACATGATTTTCAACCGATCCCCACCAAACCGCCACACAAGAGAAATGTCGATAAATCAAAAACGAACGTTATAAGTGACATTGACCTCGCGAAAGTTCAGTGTCCTACAAGCGTGTCGTCTAGCGCCATGTTTACCTACCACTTTTACTTTATATGTTCTAATTTGATAAATTCTTCTTTAGGTGTGGGATGACGAGTTAGCAGCAACTGCCCAACGTTGGTCTGATCAATGCACCACTGCCCACGATCGCGCCGCCCAGCGTGACGTAGGCCGCTTCCCTGTAGGGCAAAACCTTGCAGCCACATGGACTACTCGGCCACCAACTGAACAAGCAGATTCCGAGCCTGACTTCATGAAACAAATCAATGCTTGGTTCGACGAGGTGCATATCTACGGATTCAAGCCGATCAGCGGTGGACACGGAACAGGACATTATTCTCAGGTAAATAACTTGAAAATTAATATGTTTAGTGCTACCTTAACTTTTTAAAAGCATAAGATAACAACTAAAAAAATAAAGGTGTTTATTTTATTCACATCTTATTTCGTATTTCCATAAAGTACTCAGCTTCACCCTGTATCCCGCACATGGCGGAGTAGGCAGAGGGAACATGGGAACCTAGTATTAAGACACACTGTTCCACATCCGTTCCCCTTTTTCCGTCGAATTTGAGGCATTGCGTGTTGAATGGCGGAACTCAACGCCGCGTTTTGCTTTGTACCAGAGCAAGAAAATGAAAACATCAAATATTTAAATTGAAAATATTAAATATTTCATTTTCTCGCGTAGGGATCGAACCCACAACCTCTCGGTTACAGTAACACGCTTATGCCACTGCGCCACGACAGGCCTCCATAAAGTAATATTTTCCGTAAAGTAATAATATTTTTTATATTTTTAGCTGGTATGGGGAGAGACTTCTCATGTCGGTTGTGGATATACTTTCTACTATGATAACACCCGAGGATACACCAAACTGTACGTCTGCAATTACGGCCCTGGTGGAAACGTCATTGGGTCAAATCCATATGAGAAAGGACGTCCATCTTGCAGCGCACATGGGCTGTCTGACTCCAGAAAATACTCTGGACTTTGTTGTAAGTATTTTATATTGCATTTTATATTTATCAGTTTTAAATTTAAAATTTGAATATTTTATGAATAATAATTTTATGAATTTGAAATTTTTACAATGAATTTTAACCGTATTTTATTTCTTCAGCTGCCAGTTATAGCGCAACATCAAGCTACCAAACGGTGGACAACGTCAATAACAACGGATACATCTCGAATGTCATTCCTGACAGCACTGTGGAGGCTCCTGGCTTCAATTTCCAATTCTACAAACAATTTGACAATCAATACCAATATCAGTATCAACAGCCTGAAACCTTCTACCAAGCGGAAACGTCGACCTTCAGACCACTCATAAGCATATTCAAAACTGCCTCAAATTTGTTCGCAAAACCAAAATCATCGGGCTTCCGAATTGGAACCGTCTACGTTTAGACAATTTGCGATTGCGTAAAATTTTATAACAGTATTTTATCACTATTTTGACAGAGTGACTTGACTGATTATGTATTCGAGCCAGATTGATGTGTTCGGAACAATGTAGAAAATATTCCTTGGTTTTACAAGGAGCTTTAGAACTAAACCAGTTGTGTATATGAACTTTGAACCGATTGAAGGTCCGATAGTTTTTTCCATGAGAACAATGTGCTGTTTGTGAATGACCTTCTAGTATTAGCTTAGCGTGAAGTATGATGTTATTTAGATAATTTATATTATAATAATAAACATTTCCATATTAATTTATTTTTTATTCATTGTTATAACTTATATTTGTCATATAAAATTATAATATTCAATATAAATTTTATATTAATAACTAGTTTTCATTTAGGATACCCTCATAATTACTGTATAATATATATTCAATTTTATTTCTATATACTATTATTCAAAAACTTGACGTACTTCAATAAAAGAAATGTGTTTACTAATATATCATAACAATTCTCTTTATTTGAAAATCGATAGTTTTTATTGTTTATTAAATCACAACCCCCAAGTAAAATAGCTATAACTTTTTTATGATTATAATAAAGTTCTTTAGAGCTTATTAATATACACCTATAAAATCGAGTAACTACTCTAGTGGTAGGCACATGGTAATAAATGTGCAGTAAAATTTCCACACAGTACAATTACTTTCGTGCAAAAATCATCATAATAAGCAACGTCAAATTATAATTTCTATATTTTTAATTATTAAAATATATTTAAAGCAATCATGCGATGGTAACGACTTCAATTCTTATTTGAAGCAATATTTATACTTAGCAAGTTTGATTTTATTCTACATTGTTATAGGAGAACAACGGAAGAAATCAATTACAAATACATTATGTCTGTTTATCTCATTATACTTGCGTACATACGAGTTGTTAAGTTACGCATAGGCAATGAATATGTACTTAAAAACATCAGTTTTTATTATTATATAAAACACATTAAACATTGAATTCTGTATTTTTAAAAGCTCTTATATTCTGAAATAGAAAAGATCACATAATAACAAAATTATATATATTTACATTTCATAAGCATCACGCTGTATCCCGCACATACCCGGCATACCCGGCAGGGTAGGCAGAGGGAACTTGGGAACTAGTAATAAGACACTTCGTTCTACTTTCGTTCTCCACTTTCCGCCGAATTTGAAGCATTGCGTGTCGAGTGGTGGGGCTCAACGCCGTGCTTTGCCTTGTTACTACGCGAAGAAAACATTGAATATTTAATTTGAAAATATGAAATATTTCTTTTCGTCGAGTGGTTATCGAACCAACAACCTGCCGTTCACAGTCACACGCTTGTGCCTCTGCGCCACGACAACACTCAAATTTAAAATTACAAAATTATATATATTTAAATTTAATAAAAATATACCAACAAAAATAAATATGAACTTTTACATTTAGCTTCACTCTATGCACTTTACATATATAATAAATAAATAAAACATATATTTTCTGACAAAATAAAAACAAGTTGTTACAAATGTTGTTTCAAGTCAATATATACAACCTATTGTATTAAAATGCATGTAAGCGGTCAGACGTTTACGAGATACAGAATATATACTTGATATTGCAAGCACTATACAATACTGTGAGTTTAAAGCGATTGTTACTATGCGCATATATTGTAGAGGTTTCTTCGTTTTACGTCCATTTGTATAATGTGAATTATATTTTCTAGTAAAGGCGACTGTGAATGTGTTTAACTATGAAAAATATGTATTATTTCATTGATCATAAATTCTTCACTGTCCCAAAAAAATACTTGGGCAGACATTTTTTGAACGTAACAAAATAATGTTGTTAATAGCATTTTGTATTGTAAATTTATAAAATTGAATGTACTAGTATGATATAATCAAGAAACATTGGGGCAAGTCGTAGCTCAGGGGCACTCGCATGAGACTGTTGACTGTAGGAACTGTTTGTACACGAAACGATTATGAATTCAATTTCCACTTGTTGAAGGATTTAATATCTTTGTTACCTCATTTTGGTAAAGAGATCATACGAAGCGTTGAATTTCGCATTGAGTTCCACCACTTAACAGCTAATTCTTCAAAAATTCGTTGGATAATGGGGAACGAAACTATCTTAACAATAAGTTTCCAGGTACTCTATGCCTTATGTTTCGAATACGGGGTGCTAAGAAAATATTAGAAGACATTTTGCAAAAACTAGTAAATCTATCTTCTACTATTTAATTCAATGTAACAAAATGGCCAACATGGCGCAGCAGTCCTCATAGGGAATAAACTATTATTATAACAAGATAAAGCCGGAATATCTCGCTTTCTCGACACTAAATGACGAAAATGGGCAGATAGCAGGAAACGGAGGGATTTTACACTAGGTGTTCTAATGTGAGACCTGTCGTGGCGCAGCGGCACAAGCGTGTGACTGTGAACTTCAAGTTGCGAGTTCGATCCCCACTCGAGAAGATGAAATATTTCATTTTGCATTTCTTCACTCTGGTAACAAGGCAAAGCGTGGCGTTGAGTTCCGCCGCTCAACACACAATGCCTCAAATTCCGAGGAAAGTGGGAAACGGAATGGAACTGATTGTCTTAACACTAGGTTCCCAAATTTCCTCTGCCTACCCTACCGTGTGCGGGATACAGCGTGAAGCTGAGTGCTCTAATGTATTAATTATTTACAATCAATATTTTAATTTAAAATATCCGTTATTTTCACATTGATGTTAGCTTTTCATTTAAAGATAATTTACATAGCAAATAAATAAATAACCTAACTACTCTTATAACGTGATCCTCAGATTACACACCAGCATTTAATGGCTGGCAGTAGTGACTTTATGGATATTTGTTTTAATAAGCAAACATTGAACCTGGTATTAACTAGAATAATTCGACTATCGCCTTGACAACAGGAAGCCTTGACCTCCAGTGTCCTCTCAGAATATTTAATTATGTAAAAAGTTTCAACAAACACTGCCTAAGGTGTCAAAGTCGATGTCTTCCTAATCACACGCGACATAAATAATAGAAAACCTTAAAAGCTTTGTAAACACGATAAATAATAATAGTTTATCAATTAGATGGGCAGATAGTACTTTGCCTTGGAATTAATGGTATTATATTGTTATAATGTGTTAATGTGTTATAAAATAGATTTATAATTTTTGTAATCATCACACAGTATCTCGCATATGACAGGGTAGGCAGAGGAAAGTTGGGAACCTAGTGTGACAACATTTCCTTAAATTTCAAACTTCCCATCAAAAGTGAGACAAAGGTATATACAGTTAAATTTGAATGTTATAAATATGGAATTAAATTAGAAATCATCTTGGTAGCAGTTGTGCTCCTATCGCACCGCGATGGCGTTATTTTATTTATGTTCTCTTTTTTAAGTACTATTATAAAGTCGTATTAATGTTGTTTAATGAAATATATATCTTAAGTAATTTAAAAATGTGTTCTTCTTTATGAAGTAGATAAGATAAACATAAAATCTATTAACAATTTAATAACTATAACATTTAAATATCAATGACATTAACTTAGCATGAATTAACGGTAATATAAATATTCTCACATATGTCATGAGGCTCTGTTGTGACGCATGGGCACAAGCGTGTGACTATAAATACAACAGATTGTGGGTTCGATCCCCACTCGAAGAAATTAAATATTCTCATTTCGTTGCTCTAGTAACTAGGCTGAACGCGAAGAGTTCGTCGCTCAACACTCAATGCCTCAAATTCGGTAGAAAGTGGCGAACGGAATGGATTGTCGTTGCACTAGGTTCCCAAGTTCCTTCTGCGTCCTCCGCCTAGTGGGATACAGCGTAGAGCTGCGAGCACCTCAAAATAAGTGTATTGAAATTATCAATTTTCTAATAAAACGTCAGTCGATGTTAAAAATATGTGGTTAATGTGATAATTATGACGTTTCTGAGTAAGTTGGAATTATTTCGTTTTATGTCAGTCAGCGTCACCAGTACGATAATTAATTTTTATGAATATAATTCACGTTTTCCTGCGCTGAGCTCTGGTAAAAATATACGGCGATGCGTTCCACCAATAGATTATGTTTAAAAATAGAAAAGTGAATGATATTGTTTTAATCAATTACTTATGTGGCACTAACTAAACGCCGCAGTGTATCTGAAAAGAATATTCATGACCAATTAAAATTATTCATGACCGCGAGGAACATCAAACCGACATCCACCACGATTACAGTTAGGTCTTCTACCACTGCGCTACGAATGCCTGTATATTCGTTGTTTTGGAGATTTTGTCCAAATAATAATAAATGTTTCACTATGTCACAATATATTATCATTTAAATAGCAACAACGAAAGGGTAAAATATGTTAATTGAATGAAAATTATGGCCATACACGTGAAGTGAAAAACTGACACATCCATACTAATGAATGAATGAAGTATTTGTATAAATGTATAAGAAAATTGTAATGGAGACATGTCTGTATATTAAATATTATATGATAATTTAATTGTAGCAATTTGTATGTTTGTATGGAAATAAAATTAGTAGGAGAGAGGTTAGGTGTGCGTTCTAACCTCATTTAGGGAATCAATTGTTTTATAATGCCCCGGCCTGGAAACCAAAAGCATAACGTTATTTTTTTGCATTGTCTCAAATGGATGTAGCCTGTAAAAACATAACATCTATATAATTATATATGTACAACTTTTTTGGCGCTTAATGGCAAATATATTTTTTTATATTTTACTGAGTAAAATAAATATTTGGTCTGTTACTTAAAATTAAATAAATAATAAATAAAGACTTAATAAAGCTAACTGGTACTTAATTTAACATTTGTTTAATTTAGTAGATAGTCCCGTCTGCGGCTTCACCTGCTGTAATTACACTACTTTATTGACTAATAATAATTAATTGTTTTTTTAAAACATTTCAATGAAATTTCAGCAAAATTATTAAATATTTTGTAACAAAATATTTAAATTGATCTATTTTTTTTGTAGATTCTCTTCAAAAAAAAGTAGGACAGAGAAGGTGAGATCTCGGTCACTTTCGAAAACACAGTATCTACGATACTGGAGGGTCATTTAAAGGACCGGAGGGCATATCGTAGAGGTGGGACAGTGGACGAGGGGAAAGAGGTATGCCGAGAACGTAGCGTTTAACGCTTCGTTTTCGTACAAACGCACAGACAAACAGATTAACAAACAGTCACTATTTAGGACACTATCAATTTAATGAAAGTCCCTTTTAAGATTATTTAATATATCTTCCATGTACAGACAAATCGGTTACAGATTTCTTATAAGTACAACTTACAGACAAGTTGAAGCAATTATACAAATATTTAAAATAAATTTTATAATATTTGAATATTTCAGAAAATGGTAATTCATATGGACGCACGTGATTTAAACAAAAACGTGAGACACGTGCATCAATAGGCACTATACAAGTCAGGTCAAATACGAGTTTGGCGCCCACGTCTTCTATTAAGCAATTTTGAGCGTAAAAGAGCGCATGATATTGAAATACAATACAGTCGTTAAGTATCATGAAATTTCTACAGAAAGCAGAAAAGGGCGAAATTCTAATTAAATTTATTATTATTAACATATATTAAAAAATAACGAACAAAACTTTTTGAAATTAAAATGAGCATAGATATAGATGGAGTTTTAAATCTAAGCAAACTTCGAAACTTTTGTAATTTGTTTTACTTCGCTTAGGTTAACAGATGAGTCTCTACAGACACGTTAATACGCATTATCAAAGAGGTCTTTTAATCGATTTTTATAGAAAATACAAGGAAAAGAGCGTACAGATCACCTGGTGGTAATTCATTTTCGCTGTCAATGGCCCCTTGTAATATTTGAGGACAAGTGCATTACCAGCCTTTAAGGTGGGGATGGACGTTTTTTTAAGATATCCATATCATATTGACTTAGCCATTCTGCAGATGCATGGCGCATGAAAGAAAGTTTCTAACAAAAAATGGGTGCCACCTATCCAGATTGTGACGATGATATTTGAGCTTGTGACATATTTTGTGCTTAGAAAGTTCAGCGACTGTTACAAAACAGTTTCCCAGAATACTTTAAAAATCAGTACTGAAGAGAACACACAGCCATGACAGACCTTTTTGATATAAAAAATAATTTTATGTCATTGATATAAAGAAGATATAGCGTAGGGACCAGCAGACAGTGTTAACGGGCCTCCTCCATCCATCTAGTTATTTACCATAATCATCTGGTTATTTACAATAATCTCTATGACATTTTGAAGCAAGGAGGTGATAGCAATAGGATTGTAATATATTTGTTAACTTACGTAAGTTTTAAAAATCTTTTGTAAATTAAAAGATATAGTTATTAAATACAAACTGTTAGCATAACTTACGTTCAACAGTATTTTAGTATTAAGAATTAAATATGGTCAAAGGATTAAGATGTTGAAGTAAATAAAAGGTTTTTTATAATTATTCAATTTGGTTTACTCTGCATCCCGCCTTTAGCATAGCATTGCATGTTGAGTAGCGACACTCAAAGCCCAAACCGAAAGAAAAGTAATCAATAAATATTAACTTTGAACATGTAGCAGTTTAGACAGAGGGGACTTGAAAACCTACTGTTAAGACACTCTGCTCCTTTTCCCACTTTCCGCCGAATTTGAGGCATTGCGTGTTGAGCGGTGGAACTCAATTGGTGGCCGAGCTTTGCCTTGAAATAATTAAATATTTAGATTAAAAATATTATATTAAATTATAAATTTGGATTTAGATGGATATATCAAGCATTATTATTTTAGTTTCAAAATCTATATTACGTTTAAAAAAAGACATAACTATCTTATGTATGACCATTGTGCCAATTTGGAAATGCTCATTTCATCAAAATTTATCATCATTTGTTTATATATTATTGACATACTAATTCTATTTTCATTAATACATATGAAACCTGCATAAGTCGTATAACTTTGACTCTTAATGAGATAATAAACATTTGAGTAGAAAGCCACAGGTACAGTTCTGAGCTTCTCATTTACATCTACACGGTGAAGTCATTGAATACTAAGTATTTTTAAAATTCAATTTTCATTTGTTATGAAGTTACTTGGCGTTATATAAATACAAAAATAATTGCACTTATGTGTATAACAATATATATATATATATATATATATATATATATATATATATATATATATATATATATATATATATATATATATATATATATATATATATATATATATATATATATGTGTATAACAATATATATATCTAATAAAAAACTAAATTTTACGCATACTGTATTGATTCTGTTCTTATTTAAACACAACACAAAAATAACATAAATGATTATAAAATTATTAATGTTAATATTAAAACTAATATCCACATCTACAGTTTTCATATATATTTTCAAATTTATTGCCATCTATTATAAAGGCGCTTAAACTAAATAAAACCTTAAGGAAAAGTTGTCGCTTATTTTATATTAGTAGTGTCGTCGAGTTATTACAGATGGCTCTGCTTTTTGTTCGCTCTTAACGAATAAAGTTCATACTATAATTATTTATAAAGGAGCAAAGACACAGTTCCAA
This sequence comes from Eueides isabella, assembly GCA_019049475.1. NCBI lineage: Eukaryota > Metazoa > Arthropoda > Insecta > Lepidoptera > Nymphalidae > Eueides > Eueides isabella. The sequence continues at coordinate 4,363,660 of CM032392.1, forward strand.
CTAAAAAAAAATGAAATAAAAAACAGTTTTGTAAGAAGAATGGTACATGCTTAAACCTAAACTGGGGCAAGTAAATGGAATCTCCATTTATTGGATCGATTAAGTATTGGACATTGTGTTGATACTAAGGATTCATTTTTAGTAATCGTCACAGCACGTACTTAAAATGCAGGAGATTTTAGGTTAGGCATAACGTAGGGACAGTATGCTATAATTGTTTCCATTTGTCAGTAGAGCCCGCATGCGAGGTACTACAGATTTCCGTTTAGGCTTACCGTAAAGACCGCGCTACGATTTAAATCAATCGATAAGTTTCATTTAATTTCACTGTTTGGGCCACATACTGAAAATATTCGCATGCTGTATATGGAATGCTTACTGTTAAAAGCCCGCATTCAGGGCCTTCCCGCTGATGTATAACAAGTAAGTGCCAATGAAATTAATCGCTGAGTATAATATATATACATTTTATAGAGTGAGGCCTATCGTGGCGCAGCGGCACAAGAGTGTGACTGTAACCGATAGGTTCTGGGTTCGATCCCCAGTCGAGGAAATGAAATATTTAATATTTTCAATTTAAATATTTAATGTTACATTTCTTCGCTCTGGTAATAAGGCAAAGCGCGGCGTTGAGTTCCGCCACTAAACACGCAATGCCTCAAATTCGGCGGAAAGTGGGGAACGAAGGTGGAACGGAGTGTAATAACACCAGGTTTCACTTCCATTCCCTCTGCCTACCCTGCCTAGTGCGGGATACAGCGTGAAGCTGAAAAAAAAAGCTAAGCTAAAGTATTGGAGAGTAAGCATCAGTTTCATACTCACTCTTCTCGCCAATGAAGCGTAGTAAATCTGACTTGGAAAGTCCCAGGTTCGCGGGATCACCATTTTCTCATTAACGCTTATTTATTACATTGCATGTAGGTGACTATATGTATTATATTATTTTGTTTTTAAAGATAAACACAGCGTTTAGTTGTAAAGGCGATGTTTGTGGGTTTTATTCTCACTGGAAGAATTCATTATTTTATTTGTATCGCTCTTGAAATAAATCAAGGCGCGGGGGGCTTGACTTTATTATAATGATTAAGTTATTGCATCTTAATCATTATAATGAATTTACAATGAAACATATGAAAAATAGAAACAATAATAAAATATAGATGACAACTGTGGACATCGTGTTTTAGACAGTCCAACGCTATTTGATTTCCTCATAAAACATGAAATTAAATATAAATAACTACTATGTTAACGCAGTTCAAACTAAAAACTCAAATATTACCTTTATTGTTTAATAAATATATAATTTTATGTTTTGGTTAAAAAAAAAATGGACTCGACTTTCCTATGTCACCTGTAGTAGCTATGAAAAAAACATCTTCAGGTTTAGCAGGCCGGATGAACGTCAGGAACAGCGTTATGGTTCCCGAGAGCAGATTAAACACACAAACTGTTTCACTTATAGCTGCTTACGTTGCGCCACTGCAACGACCGCTATGAAAATCCAAAATACAGAAATAATATTCCAGATTATTTAGTTGTTTGAGTCGAAATACAATATTTTAAGTTAAAAATAAAGAGGCCCGTCGTGGCGCAGTGGCACAAGCGTGTGACTGTAACCGACAGGTTGTTGTTTTGATCCCCACTCGAGGATATGAAATATTTTCAATTTAAATATTTAATGTGAAAACATTTCTTCGCTCTGGTAAAAGGCAAAACGGTATGTTGAATTCCGATACTCAACACGCTGTGCCTCAAATTCGGCGGAAAGTGGGGAATGAAAGTGGAACGGAGTGTCTTAAGACTAGGTTCCCAAGTTCCCTCTGCCTACCCTGCCATGTGCTGGATACAGCGTAAAGCTGTAAGTGAGTGAAGAATAAATAGTTAATTTTAAAACACAAATTAAGAGAATTTTGAAAATTAAAACACAGGAGGCTTAGAATTATGTTAACCAAATTAATTTTAAATGTACAGTTGACATAAATTCTAAAGTAAAACTAATTAAAAACAATCCATTAAATATTTCAAGTGATTCTAATATGAAAGTAGTAAAAACTGACAACAGTCAAGTAGATGGAAGACCTAACTAATTTTAGTGCCATTTAGTTTTTTCTATTAAGCTTCGTTACTCTAAAGTTTTAAACATATTTTTTCGCTTTACTCTGTAGCATGTTACATTCAAAAGCCAAACAGGAAATTCATCTTGTGATGGATGGATATAACATAAAGCTTGTTTTATTAAGTTGCTTGCAGTAAATGTTAGGTTATCATTTTTCACTCACAGTTTCACGCTGTATCCCGCACATGGCCGAGTAGGCAGAGGGAGCTTGGGACGGGAACCTGGTGTTAAGACACTCCGTTTGATTTCCTTACTTTCCGAATTTGAGGTATTGCGTGTTGAGTGACAGAACTCAACTCACTCAGCTTTGCCTTGATACCAGAGCGAAGAAATGAAAACATTAAATATTCAATTTGAAAATATTAAATATTACATTTCCTCGATGTGGGATCGAACCCATCACCTGTCGTTCACAGAGCCATGCTTGTGGCACTGCGCTACGATAGGCCTCCAAAGGCCTCCTAAGTATAGACTTATGTTTCAATTGTTTATTACAACAGGTCGGTGCTGTTTTCAATAAATTATTTAAATTTTGTATAGAAATCGTCAAATGGGTCTTGTGGAGGATGCCACTAGCTTTTGTTTTCTAGCTTATACGTATACAAAAAAATTAAACAGTTTTTTTCCGAAACGTGAAATTACCTTCATCGAAGCTTTCAGTTTTTTATTTTAGTTTCACCCTTTTTCTCTCATATAAAAATGAAGCAGAGAAATAGTGTTACCATAAAATATATAGAATTTTTAGTTAACGAGTTAGTGGGGTCAATACAGAGACACGACTTGCAATTAGAAGTAAAGAATTGTACCTTCCATCTTCAGCTTAACTGGATAGCTTGACGAGCACCAATGGCCTTGTACATGTTACTATAATTTTTAAAATTTTGGCCAAGTTTGTGTCGGTTACGAACACCGAGGGTTGCGTGCCAAATTCAGAATTGCAGATCAACCTGGGGTAGAACTTATAAAAGTTGACTAACTTAAGTTTGCAGGTTAAATTTTGTCAATGATGACACTTACAAATACCGTAGAATAGACAAGATCAATGGCTTCATTTAAAAGTACTTTGGATTTCATAGTTTTTATTTTAGTTATTCTAAAAATGGCACGTTTAGTTTTTTGCTATTCAATAGTAGATTATTAGCACTAAGCCAATATAGCATTTTCGAGGGTTTAGTTCTCTTTTCAATTTACAACTCAATGAAGTACTAATGCAAACCATACTATCTCATGGCTCTTGCCAACTTAATATTGTAAATAATTTATATATATTAAAAAGTGAAAAAGGCCAATAAAAGATGCTAGTGGGAGTAGGAGGTAAATTATATTAAAAAGGTAAAATATATTTGAATGTTGTTTTAATTAAAAAAAACATAATTTTCTATAAAAATATACATGTATCGTTGTAGAGACTTTTGTAGGAAATGATCTCAACCTTGATTTATAACAACTGAATTATTATCACCATGTCCGTTTCGAACAATATATGTATTACTCACTTGTCCTGCAGGCTGTAAATAAAATTATGAATTCTTAATAAACTAATTAAATATGACCAATGATTGTACCAAAAAATAACACATATTTATAGAATTGTGAAATAAGCTACTAATTAAATAAGTTGTAGGTAAATATGTTACGTACGTTAGTAAAAACATTTAATTTAAATTTGAGGTTTTTGTTGGTTTAATTCCTCGGAATCGGATCGGAAAAGAGTGTTTTAACACTAGATTCCTAAGATTCTTCTACCTACCTTGCAGTGTACGGGATACAGCGTGAAGATGATAAGAAAAAAATAACTTTAAAATTCTAGAGATTCAATTAAAATACAAATGATGTACATGTTAATCAAAATATTTTTTTTTATTCCATTATTACTCAATATTTATAGTTTTCATAATAATCTTATTATCTTTTACAAAAATGTAATTTTAAAATTGTTATTTACGCCTGTAGACAAAGCGTAACTTGCGTAGACAGAGCCACTATCGGTACGACAAAGATCAATTCACGATTCGTTGATATGCCCGACTTTTTACTGGGAACATATACAGATGTATATGGCCAGTCAAATTCATATTGAGATCTAACTAGTTTTGAAAACAACTCACCATATACACTTAGATATTACATTTATAAAAGCCGGTATAAACTGTAAATATTTATTTTTAATAAAAAGCAATAATACTTACATAGTATACGGGGACATATTGTGGCATACATAAATGCGGAAAGAAGAGACAGTGAAGATGCCGTTTTGTTCTGGGATTAATCTTAAAGAAACAGACATTTTTTTATATAAATTATTATAGTGGTAATTATTGTGTAGTATAGTTAAATAAAAAAGATAATAACAACGAAAAACACGAGAAGCTGTAGGTATGATCCCCCTTTTCTAACGAGACAAACCGCGGTGTTGAGTTCTGCCACACAAAACTCAAGGCCCCCAGAATTCCGTGAAAAGGAGTGATAGAAAGTGTAAAAGTGTAATCATCGAAGCGGATTATTATAACATTAGGTTATACAACGTAGAGCCAAAAAAAATAAACACTTTATTGCTCTGCACTTTTGATAAAATGACCATTCCTCAATTACTGAGAGGGGACCGAACCCAATACTAACGTGCTTACAATCAAATTGTTTTATATTCTTAATGTTTAAGCTATTTTGGCTCACTTGAAGGTATGCTTATATATGACATGTAATTTCGCAAAATTGTGAACTAAAAATTGACACTATAAAGAATTATAATCTCAAACTAAATTACTAAAAGAAAAACTTTACCTCCTTAGGATCACAGCCTTCTAGCTTTGTGTTACATTCGACCTCTGGTTCGCTGGAAGGAACAATCTTATTTATACATACAGAACTTGACACCTAAGTATGTTATACTCGTATTTAAGCAATAGTCAAACAAATATCACCATTAATAATTAATATCAATTTAATAATTACAAAATAAAATATATAATTTTCTAATAAAATGTGTGCCGCAAGCGTTTTAAAAACATGAAGTATTTAATGGAAAACATACCTAAAAGTTTGATAGTTCATTTTTTTGTAATTTAAAACACTGAAAATAAAAAATACCTTAACGGTTTCAAATCCACCACAGCGACGGCGATGACAATGATGAAGAATAATATAACAGCTTTAGCCATTTTCTATGATTTTTATATAATGTGACTAACTTTTATAAATGTAAATACAGTAGGTATAGCTGTAATATCTGATAGGATTACAGCTCTTTGAGCACTTAAAGTAACTTAATGAACTTACTATAATGTAAACGACATTTTATATCAAACCTAAAAGGGTTATCAAGAAAGTGGAAGGGTATGGGTTTGTACGTTCTTATCGCATTGGAAATATATAAAACAGATCATTTATTGTTTATTATCTGTGTATGCTACAATATAGGTCTGTCGTGGAGCAGAAGTCCGAGCGATTGTAAATAAGACAGATTGTTCCCACTCGAGAAAATATATTCTTTATTTTCATTTCTTTTCTCCGCTAGGTAGGTAAAGCGCGACGTTGAATTTTGCCACTAGTACAAATGTCAATGCCTCAAAGTAGGCGGTAGGATTGGAATAGTGTGTCTCGACACTAGGTTCTCAAGTTCCCTCTAACCTCTAATACATGCTACTATATAAATAAATAAATATATATATATATATATATATATATATATATATATATATATATATATATATATATATATATATATATATATATATATATATATATATATATATTTGTATAGTAGCATGTATTAAGTAATTTCTACATATAAAGATATATTTGGAAATAGTATATTAAAAAGGGCTCAAAAAGAAATTTTAAAATCAAAACTACCACTAAAATTGAAAAAAATAATTCTCGATACATCTATCTTACCTTGTCTCACCTATGGCTGCCAAACATGGACTTATGATAACAAGGCAAGACACAAAATCCAAACCACTCAAAGGGCAATGGAAAGGAGCTGTCTCAATATAAAACTGCGAGCTAGAGTAAGACATACAGAAATTCGGAAAATGACGCAAGTAATAGATGCTTTGCATTTTGCACAATGTCAAAAATGGAGGTGGGCTGGTCATGTAACGAGGTGCGTAGATGACCGTTGGTCAATCAATACCGTGAAATGGAAAGGTCCGAATGGAACGAGGGGCAGAGGTCGTCCGTGCGCTCGTTGGCAAGACGAGATTGTAGAAAACGCAGGAAAAAATTGGACAACTACAGCAAAAGACAGAGAAGAATGGAATTCCTTGGAGGAGGCTTTTACCCAGAGGGGGTCCACACTAAAAATATAATAAATGAATAGAAAAAAAGAATACAAAATTAATGATTAGCATAAGTCATGAATATATAAAAAAATGTAACTTAAAATATATATATATATATATATATATATATATATATATATATATATATATATATATATATATATATATATATATATATATATATATATATATATATATATATATATATATATATATATATATATATATATATATATATATATATATATATATATATATATATATATATATATATATATATATATGTATATATATATAGTAGTAAATATAGGTTTGCATATGCTTGTAATTGTATATGTTTGTTATTGTATTGTTTACAAAAAAAAACCGAAATTTGTTAAGTAAGTCAATGCAATTGTACTAAAATACTTTTTAAATGTAATGTATTAGGATGTGGAATAAATAAAGCTGTTTTATTATTATTTTTATTATTATATTAAAAAGGTAAATAAGACATAAAATATTATTTAATATAATTTTAATGTACATTATTAATAAAATGTTCTCAACCTTGGCTTACAACAACTGAATTATTATCACCGTGTCCGTTTACAATATTATAGGTATTACTCACTTGTCCTGAAGGCTGTAAAGAAAATAACGAATGCTTAATAAGATAATAAAATATGATTAATGGATGTATGATACAAAATACTCAGCTTTACGTTGTATCCAGCACACGGCAGGGTAGGTGGAGGGCCGTTGGGAACCTAGTGCTAAGACACTCCGTTCCACTTCCGTTCCTAACTTGGGCCAATGAGTGTTCAATAGCAGAACTCAGAGCCGCGCTTTGCCTTGTTACCAGAGCGAAGAAATGCAAACAATAAATATTTAATTTGCAAAATATTAAATATATCATTTTCTCGTGTGAGGATCGAACCACACCCTGTAATATATATATATATATATATATATATATATATATATATATATATATATATATAATATATATATATATATATATATATATATATATATATATATATATATATATATATATATATATATATATATATATATATATATATATATATATATATATATATATAATATATATATATATATATGTATATATATATAGTAGTAAATATAGGTTTGCATATGCTTGTAATTGTATATGTTTGTTATTGTATTGTTTACAAAAAAAAACCGAAATTTGTTAAGTAAGTCAATGCAATTGTACTAAAATACTTTTTAAATGTAATGTATTAGGATGTGGAATAAATAAAGCTGTTTTATTATTATTTTTATTTATTATATTAAAAGGGTAAATAAGACATAACATATCATTTAATATAATTTTAATATACATTATTAATAAAATTTTCTCAACCTTGGCTTACAACAACTGAATTATTATCACCGTGTCCGTTTACAATATTATAGGTATTACTCACTTGTCCTGAAGGCTGTAAAGAAAATAACGAATGCTTAATAAGATAATAAAATATGATTAATGGATGTATGATACAAAATACTCAGCTTTACGTTGTATCCAGCACACGGCAGGGTAGGTGGAGGGCCTTTGGGAACCTAGTGCTAAGACACTCCGTTCCACTTCCGTTCCTAACTTCGGCCATTGAGTGTTCAATAGCGGAACTCAGAGCCGCGCTTTGCCTTTTTACCAGAGCGAAGAAATGCAAACAATAAATATTTAATTTGCAAAATATTAAATATATCATTTTCTCGTGTGAGGATCGAACCACACCCTGTAATTTACAGTCACACGCTTGTGCCGCTGCGCCACGACTGGCCTTAATGATATAAAATAACATAATAGAAGAAGAATATAATAAACAGATATTTCATAGAAATATGAAAAAAAAATACTTATTTAATTAATTATTTGTAAATTGTAGTTACGTACGTTACAAAATATTTTAATGACACTTGAGGCGCAGGGGAAAAAACGTGCGATTAAATGCGACAGGTTGTAGGTTCAATCGAAGCCCGACCTCGATCCGGAATCAGAACTGAGTGTCTTAACACTAAATTAGTAAATTTCTTCTACTAACCCCGCCGTGTGCTACCGTACAACAAAAAAACTTTAAAATTCTAGGGAATTCAATTAGATTAAAGAAGTTGAACCTATTTCGTAAAATTGTATATTATTTTTTTACAATAATTATTCATAATTTATTGTTTTTGATATAATACATCAACCGTATTCATAAATAAAAATGTTTTTTTTTATTTTTTAATATCAATATCAGCGACTCAATATTCACTCTCGTGTAAACAAAACGAAACTTTTGGCAAGATAGATCACACTATCGCTACAAAATGGAATAACTTCACGATTCGTCGTCAAATTCATTGAGATCTAGCTGGTTCTAACAAAAACTCTTTTTTATACAATACTTAGTTATTATATTTATAAATATTTATTTTTAATAAAAATCAATGATACTTACATAATATACCGGGACATATTGTGGCATACATAAATGCGGAAAGAAGAGACAGTGAAGATGCCGTTTTGGTCTGGGATTAATCTAAAAGAAACAAACAATACATACATTATTATGGTGATAATTATTGTGTAGCATAAAATAATTAAGTATTAAGTCTTTAAATAATTGTTTAATAATATTTTTTTGTCTTTTAATAATTATTAAATAATATATTATTAATAAATAGCCCTGTCGTAGCTCAGAGGCACAAGCGTGCGACGGAAACCACGACAGGGTCTTTAGTAACGAGGCAAACCGCGGCGTCGACTTCTGCCACTCAACAGACAACGCTTCCTGAATTCCGAGGAAAGGAGAGAACGTATTGTAATAATGGGGACGGCTTGAGGTTATACAAAGTAAAGCTAAAAAACTTATAAACTCATTATCACTAACTCATTATTTTTCATTACACTTAACTTTTGAGACAGTGACTATTTCTCATTCTCAGTGAGTTAGAAATAGTCACTGTCGATTCGTATATAAAAGTATCGGGCTTACAATAAAATTTAAATTCATATTAGTATTTAAGCCATTGTGGCATATATTAGTACTGTTGTGAGACACGTTCACGTCAGAATCTTAGATGCGAATCCCACTTAAAAAATCTTATAATTGAAATATAATTTAGCAAAATTGTGAATTGATGATTGTCACTATAAAGAATTATAACTATATTTACACAAAATCTAAATTACGAAATGAAAAAAATTACCTCTTTATGATCACAGCTTTCTGGCTTCGTGCTACATTCGACCTCTACTTCGCTGTAAGGAACAATCTTATAAGTATACATAGAACACGTAAACATATTTAATATAAAAGCAATAAACTAGTCAAACAAAGATCATTATTAATAGTTAACAATTATTTAATAGTTACTGTACCTAAACTTGAACATTTAGTTATTTCCTATTTGTTTGTAATTTAAAGCACTTAAATAAAAAAAATACCTTAACGGTTTTAAATCCACAACAGCGACGGCGAAGACAGTGATGAAGAATAATATAACAGCTTTAGACATTTTCTGTTTTTTTTACAAACGACTACTCAGTAGATATATATATAAATACAGTAAACGATCAGATGATAGCGATCCTTATTCTTTGAATACTCAATGTAATGTAATGAAGTTATTGTAATGTAAACGACAATTTATAGCGAATCTGAGCAGGACCCCGGGAAGTCAGATTAGGGGTTTGTACGTCCATATCTCATTAAAAATATAAATAAAATAAATCTTATCATTTATTATTTATGTAGGTCTGTCTCGGTGCAGGGTCACGAGCGTGTGATTGTAAATACGACAAGGTGCTGGCGTTTGACCCCCACTCGAGAAAGTGAAATATATATTATTTTCTTCACTCTTCTTCACTTTGGTGACAAGCAAAACGCGGCGTTTAGTTCCGCTACTCAACACGCAATGCCTTAAATTCGGCGGAGAGTACAGTGTGAAGATAATAACAAATTCAAATAAATAACAAAATATTACTACTACTATTTATTTCATTCGTCAATATTATCAAATTTATGTTTTTCAAATTTGTGTTTATAATTAACAATTATAATTTGTTAACAGGAAGTTCAACCAATAAAAGTTGACCAACTTAAGTTTAGTCATATGCACTGTTTTTATAAAATGAAATAAATTTATAAGTTTGTATTACTTATTAACATAATATAAGTAATACTTTATTTGTACAACAAGCTCTTATTTCTAGACAAATTTTATAATTTTAGATATACAACTTTGAAATTTAAACTTTATAGATTTTGATTACGCAGCGATCAATTTCATACAAAATGAAGCAAAAACGCTCGTATCTTTTAATTACATTGGCTTAGAAACTTGATTGTATATTTGATATCAATTTCAGCTTGATATTTTACGCAATTTCGAGAATAATGTCAGGCACAGAGACGTAAAAAAGTAATTTTATAAAAAAAAATTTTTTCAAAGATGTTCTGGAAAATTTATCGAATTGAAACCTACGAAGCATTTTTAATGAAAGGAAAATATTTACAAATAAAACAAGACTTACTCAAAATCATAAGTATGTCACAAAAATAGAATTATACCAAACAAAAAATGGATTCCTCGTATACCTTTAATATGTTTTTTTAACCTCCAGCTTTAGTAGAATAACTATTAAATACGATATTTTTTATAGAAAGTCTATTTTCAAAAATATATAAAATTAATAAATATAAATAATATAAAATAACAATAAATAACAAGTCATATACTCATAAAAGGATACCAACTTACGAAATTTCTGAGTGATTTTAAATATTACAAGTAGCGACTAGTGTTCCGCCCGCGGCTTCGCTCGTTTTATTATAACTTTTACAGTTTCACGTCGTATTCAGCACATGGCAGGGAAGGCAGAGCGAACATAGGAACCTGGTGTTAAGATAGTCTGTTGCCGTTAAGGCACTTTGGTCCGAAAATGGGGAATGTGGCCGTGTTGAGTGGTGGAACTCAACGTCGTAGTTTATATCGATTGCAGAGCGAAGAAAAGAAAATATTAAATATTTCAAGTGGTTGTGGGTTTGACCCCAACCTGTGGTGCTTACAGTCACTCGCTTTGTCGCCTACGCCTCGTCAGCTACGTGATAATTCATTTACTGAATTGTGTTGCAGTTGTTGTTGTGTGTTCGTTTGTTTGCAGCGCACATACACTGAATTTTAGTGTAAACATTTTAAAACCTTTTAGGTCTTCTATAGTGATATACGATATTTATACGTAACTTTCATTATTAATTATTTTTAACCTTTTAGAACTGTACCCAAACCTATTGTAATGTTTGTGAATTTAATTTGCTGTACTCTAAGGTGTGTGTGTGTGTAATAAAAAAATAAGATAACAAAAAGGTAACATACTTTTATTATTTATGGAGGGTAATATTGCTTGGACTTTTTTAACAATGATTTTATTCTCTTTAATAGAATTTTCGATGGCACATTAATAATGCTCGCTATAATTTTCAGACAGTTTATGTTGGTGCTGAAAACATTTAAAAGTTTACACTTGAGGCACTGCGTGTGTGACTTACGATCTTTTGACATTGGATAGTAAGAACATATTCCAGAATTTAATTTGGCCTGTCGTGGCGCAGCGTCACAAAACGTGTGACTGTAACCGATGGGTTGCGGGTTCGATCCCCACTCGAGGAAACGAAATATTTAATATTTTCAATTTAAATATTTAATATTTTCGTTTCCTCGCTCGGGTACAAGCAAAACGCGACGTTGAGTTCCGCCACTCAACACGCTATGCCTATAAATTTGGCGGAAAGTGGGGAGCAGAAGTGGAACGGAGTGTCTTAACCCGTGAAGCTGAGTAGGAGTAATTTAATTGGTTGTTTTTTTTTTCCTAAAATATCTCTGATACTTTTATACAGAGCAATGGCAAAGTTAATTAAAACCTTAAAGTAAGTGAGTCTGCTTTTTAAATCTTGACAGTGAACAGTGACTGGTGACTCTTCGAGTTCTCCATATGAACCATGATAGTGAAGTGTGAAGTACAGTCACTTCTTGTAAACTTTTAGAATCCTCAGCACTTGTGGGTTCTTTTCTGATTTTCCGGGGTCATTTTCTATGTTCTTAAAAAGAAAAAAATTTTCTTATTTTATCGCATTCCACAATCATTTTGAAATTTTTTATGATATTATTCATCCATAAATTTTGCTGAAAATGTTACATTTTTAGGCATGATTCTTGATAAACGACTGAATGAAATTGACCATCCTCAACATCTCACTAAAAATTTGAAAAAAATATTAGTGCTTTAAGAGTTGTATCTGTTGTGTGGTGGGAGCACGCCCTTATACTTAAAAAATACTGTACATTGCTATAATCCGCAGTCATATTGATTATGAATTATTTGTTCAATTCATCATTATTTGTTCAATAAAATTGCTACGGAAAAGTTTAATAGAATCCAATACAAGTGTTTAAGAATTATTTTAAGTAAGTCTTCTCCCACCAATGCTCTGCAGGTGGAATGTGTAGACCCGCCTTTTCCTATTTACCGACAACTTCTGTCCGACCGATTTGTAGCTAAAATGTTACAGCTGTCCTCCCATCCTTTATGGTCTAAGCTATCCGACTTAGCCCACCTTACCCCTCCGGGCAAGCCAGCCAACCTTACCTGCTTAATAGTTTATGTCCTCATCTATACAGATGCATCGAAGCTTTCTAGGGAAAGCTTATAAGTGTATTAGTGTAGCTTAATGGATACCAAAATTCAAAATTATGTTACAATTTAAATGTCCCACAGAATCGACTGTGTTTACAGGAGAGGCTGTTGCTTAAATGTCCTTAAATTTAAATGTCCCACAGAATCGATTGTGTTTACAGGAGAGGCTGTTGCTTCATTAGAAGCAATCCTGTTCTCATCCTTCCACAAAGTTAAACAGACTGTTATTTGTACTGACTCGTTAAGCTGCATACCGGCTATAAAGGGAAATCCGTTTTGTAGTAAATTAAGATCTTCAATTATTTTAAGGATTCGAGAAGAACTGTGCTTATGCCATCTAAAGGGCTTGGATGTTACTTTGGCATGGATTCCAGGTCATTCTGGAATCTGTGGGAATGATTCTGCATACTCTTGCGTAAAATTAGCCATCCAGTGTGGCATTTCAAGTAACTTTTCTATTTCGGCCCAAGATTTATCGTCTCTTGCCGACAGATCCCAGAATTTTGACCAGGACATAGGTCTAAATTCTAGGATCTGTCAAAATCTCAGAAAGGTAAGTATTTTGCTTCTATTCAATCTAATATTCCAAGGCGACCTTACATATTTCTCAAAAATTTTGCTGAACGGAGTATTATATCTAGTATTTTTCGCTTGTGCCTTGGACATCTAATTTCTCTTGTTCACCTAGCTAAGATCTAGGTCAAGGACCAATCACTGTGTGATTGTGGTCTGGACAACAGCTCCCCCTCCCACATCCTTTTAACTTGTCCTAAGTGAACCTTATAAAGTGTTCTTCCTTATAAAGTGCTAAATGTTCAATGTTTGTTAATGCTGCCACCTCGGTCACTGGTCGTCTAAGCTGGGCCTCCCCCGAGCAACCGGGGGTCTCACCCGGCTGGGCTGACCTCTCTCCCCTACACCTGCGACTTTAAACGCAGGTGTCTGCATCCCCCCGGGCATTGCCCACCCCAAGGACGCGCTCATATCAATGAGCGGAGTTAGAGACATCGGAAGGGGGCTCATAAGCCCTGATTCCGATCCCCTGCTCACGGGCAGGATGGAAGAACTTCAAGTGTTTGTTAATGTTTGTGTTTAGTCCTATATTTATTTTTTTATGTAAATATATTAAGTATAACAAAATAAAAATAGTAAGCTAACATTATAGTAAAATATTTTCTATTACTAACCGTTTATGTTTATATTTTGTATATTTTTGTTTTTGTTTTAGGTAATGGCAATATTATAAGTGGATTTTTTTTACATACATTCTCTTATTGTTTATTTTTTTTACCGTACAGTCTCCTTCGTGTGTTGTCCATTCAACGTAACATTGGCAAAGTGATTGTGTGCTCAACTGGCACACTCAGAACGCCATAACGAAAGAACTGAACTGAACTAAACTGAGATATTAGTGTATCCCAACAAGCTAGTATCAAATTCACTCGCTAACAGGTACAGGTCTTCGCGCCCCACGCAAGTACACGGACGCAGAAATACTTTGTACGGTACTACGATTAATGTTATATTCTATATAATGCTTTGAAGAAATAACGACAACCATTATATGTCATACTTATCATGATTTGACAATTGTTAATTTTTGTGTGTAGTGCGATTATTAAACTACCATGATACTTAATCATTTGATTAGGAAAATAACTCGTCAGGTTAATTTTAAGATTATAATATTGTTTTGTGTATTAGTTAAATATTTTATAGTTAAATACACTGTTGGTTATTACAGGAAAATTTGAAAAAATATACAGTTGGATATTTAGTTTCTGTAAAAATCTTACCTACCTATTTCATCTATTAAAATTGTTTAGGACAGTAAAATAATTTCTCAAATTAAAAATATATCGGTCTCTCCCGAGGCGCGGGTTCCGTATTAATTTCATGATTGTAGATCAACGGAAAGTATAATTTCTTAAAGTTAACAAATTTAATTTTGCGGGCGTATGCACTGATTTTGTCTGAAATAAGCCCTCGTTATATTTATTATTGAAATTTAAATTTAAATTACTATATATAATTATTTAAAGTAAAATTGGATTTCTGCATCATATGTCTTGTAAATTTCTTTTATATATATATATATATATATATATATATATATATATATATATATATATATATATATATATATATATATATATATATATATATATATATATATATATATATATATATATATATATATATATATATATATATATATATATATATATATATATATATATATATATATATATATATTTTAAAATTAAAATTTCAATTGAATTAAATATATATTTCTTTCATTCAGTTATATCTCATTTTTATATAATAAGGTAGTTTTATACAGTGAGGAGCGCACAAAGTTATTAAAAAATAAAATTATAATAATACTAATACTAAACAAATTTGCTTTTGATCGCTTTGATTTGCAAGTGATCGCTGACTGCACATAAAAAAATATATTAAAAAATAAACTATTTTTCTTATTCCTTTTTTTTTGTAATCCAAAACACTCAAAATAAAAAATATCTTAACGGTTTTAAATCTACCACAGCCACCGTGAAGACGACGATTAAAAAAAATATATAACAGCCTTCGTAATTTTCTATGGGTTTTAATGTACCGTACTCAGTATTTATTTGAGTTAAACAGACTGTGATATGTAAACGATCCTTACTGTTCGTACAACAAGACGACTATGAAATTGTACGTTTATACTTCAATGCCAATAAATAAAAAAAACTTATCACTAATTATTTATTTTATAGTATAAACCAGTTGTGGCCCGGGTCACGAGCGTGTGATTGTGAACGCGACAGGTCATGGCTTTGATCCTATTTCAAAGAAATTAAATGTGTATTATTTTCATTTCTTCGTTCTGGTAACAACGCAAAGCGCGTTGCGTCCCGCTACTTCGCACAAAATCGGTGAAAGGACGGGAACAAAACAGAGTGTCTTAACACTAAGTTCTGAAGTTCCTTCTGTCTGCGGGATAGCGTAGCGTGAAGATGACATATTTAAACAGTCACTTATCACAGTGTTATATTAATCTGCAAGATACCCGCCTCCGTCGTCAATCCTTTGAATATTAACGATATTTATTATATTGAATACTCGTCGTCGTGTGGAGTTGCTGGACTCCCATCGACCGCGTCCCCAGGTGGTGGATAGGGGAAAGCCCCCCAGATATGGGAGGTACTAGGGAAATCAAATACCTAGCGTGAACCAAAACCAGTAGGCATGGGCGTGCCTTTAATCTTTTGAGATACGGCCTAAGGGAACGAACCCTGACAGAAAAGAAAAAGCTGTAGCCAGCATAATTCTATGAATGTCGGAATTTAAAAACAAACTACCCCAGGAGGGTACCGTCCATGGCGGAGAATCCCTCTCTGTTCTTTCCAGTTCAGATAGCCCCACGAATTCTGGGGGGGGCAAATTTCGCGTTAAGAATACGTCGTCATTGGAAAAAGTATGTGGCCAACAGGTCCTTAATAAGAATTTTTATTTTAATAGACAGAGATCAAATTCTTTTAGTGGTACTAACATCAATACTGGCTCTACTGAAGTAACACAGATCTCATCACAAAATCCAAGCAAGGAGCTATGTTCTCAAGATACAAGTTGGGCAGATGTATCAAATAAAAAAAGACAACGATCGAGTCCAGATACGGTAACAAGTCGGAAGAAACAGACTAAAATTAGTTCATACTGGCTAAGTAACTCAATTCCAACATCAAATAGATTCAGCGAACTACAAGTTGAACCAGAAAATCCTGAGGAAGTTATAATGAAAACACCAAAGAAACCTCCTATTTTTGTTGATAAAGTAGAAAATATTCAGCCTTTAGTCACGCTATTAAACGAACATGCCAAAGATAGCTACATACTTAAGGTGCTTCAAAAGGATCAAATAAAAATACAGCCAAACTCACCAGAAAGTTACTCGAAAATTGTAAAGCTCTTAGAAGAAAAAGATACAGAATTCTACACTTACAAACCGAAGCAAGAAAGGAGTTTTAAGGTAGTACTAAAAAATATACATCCTACTACGGACCTTGAGGAGATAAAAGACGCATTAATGCAACAAGGACATATTGTGACAAATATCTGGAATATCAAGCAGAGAATCACGAAGAAGCCTTTACCGATATTTATAATAGAACTTAAGCCAGATACAAACAATAAACTAATCTATGACATCAAAACTCTCCTACATTGCCGGATGTACTTTGAGCCTCCTCGCCCGACTCGTGAATTACCACAATGCTCCAATTGCCAGCAATACAGCCACACGAAAAAGTACTGCCGCAGGAAACCCAAGTGTATAAAATGCGCTGGAGATCACTTGTCAGCTTATTGTCATAGGAAAGGGAAACTTGAAGACGTAAAATGTGTCCTCTGTCAAGGCAACCATCCTGCCAATTACAAAGGCTGTAGAATATATAGGGAACTACAAAAAATTAAATTTCCACCATTGCGTGAAAAACAACTTTTTAAAGGAGACAACAAACAGCCCACAATAACTACAATAAAATCACCAGTGACAAAAAATACTACCTATGCTCAAGCAGCAAGACATGTAGTAAATGAACGAGAATGTAATGACGACGGAGTTAGTCAAAATTTTAATTACATGAAGGAGATGATGGATATGTTTAAACAGATCATGACCCAATTATCTACCATGAACAGTTTGCTCATTACGCTAACCAATAAAATGTCACATTCAATGAATTTAAAATAGCCATTTGGAACGCCAATGGGCTGCTAAATCATAGCCTTGAAGTGAAAACCTTCTTGGAAAATAATAACATTGATATATTTTTAATTTCAGAAACTCATTTTACTCAGAAAAGTTACTTCAATGTCCCTAAATACCAATTTTACAATACAAATCACCCTGATGGTACCGCTCATGCTGGATCAGGAATTCTAATTAAAAGTAATATAAAACACCACCCAGTACTGCCGTATAGTATGAAAGAAATACAAGCTACAAATATCATCGTTGAAGACTGTAGAGGGCCGCTCACAATATCTGCCGTTTACTCTCCACCAAGACATAATCTTAAAAAGGAAGACTATATAACTTTTTTCAATAAACTATCGTCATTTGGTGAAAGATTCATAGCTGGTGGCGATTACAATGCTAAGCATACTGACTGGGGCTCACGCGTTACTACACCAAAAGGGCGTCAATTACTGCTAACTACACAACTGCTAAACCTAAACATTATTTCTTCCTGTGAACCAACATTTTGGCCAAGCGATAGGAAGCGCCATCCAGATCTTGTCGATTTTTGCATCTCTCGGGGTATCCCTGAAACGTATGTTTCTGCTAAATCCTGTATGGACTTGTCTTCGGATCACTCTCCAGTAATAATAACTATTAAAAAAAGAACGACATGTACCTGAGCCATGCAAACTCCACAATCGTAAAACGAACTGGAAACATTTCGAAAATTAGTGTCATCTAACTTAAATACGAAACTTTGCCTTAAAACTGACGAAGATATAATCTTAGCTGTTGAAAATTTCAATAGTTGCGTTCAATATAGTGCGTGGGAAGCAACCTCCACCACTGCAAACGAATTATAAAATTCGTGTTCCTCCTCTATCAGAGATCTTCTTCTTATCAAACGTAAAGCAAGAAAGTTATGGCAACTAAGTCGACACCCCGATGCTAAAAAGAGGCTAAATTATTTAACAGCAAAACTCAAAAGTATGCTTTCGGACGAAAACAATCGGAACATAGACAGTTATTTGTGCAACATAGATGCTACGCTTGCTACAGATTACTCATTGTGGAAAATAACCAAAAACTTAAAGCGGCCTAAACTTCACCATGCTCCATTACGAAAAGAAAACAATACCTGGGCTAAAAAGTGATATGAGTAAGGCAAGGACATTTGCTTTGCAACTAAAAAAGGTATTTAAACCAAACACAATGGACTCGCCTCCTGAAGTGGCATTAAAAATATCAAATGAGCTAGGAACTACTTACCAACTTGATCCACCACTGAAAAGTTTCTCAAGAATCGAAGAGGCAAACGTGATAAACAAGTTAAAACTTCGGAAAGCACCAGGTTACGACGTAATAACTGCCAAAGTACTTCAAGAGCTCCCGAAAGAAGAATAAGTAACACAAACACAAATATTTAATGCTATCCTGCGAAGAAACTTTATTCCACCGCAATGGAAAGTGGCGGAAATAATTATGATTATGAAACCAGGGAAGAGTCCTGATGAACCAAAGTCGTACAGACCTATCAGTCTTCTCCCTATTAGGTCAAAAGTAATGGAAATCTTATTCTACAATCGACTGAAACTTTTACTGAAAGAAAAGGATTTAACTCCACAACACCAGTTTGGATTTCGGGCAGGGCATGGTACCATCGAACAGATACATAGACTTGTGGATAAAATTTACTCCTGTTTCGAGCGAAAAAGTTAGTGTTCGGCAGCTTTTTTAGATATATATCAAGCATTTGATCGTGTTTGGCATGAGGGACTCTTGTATAAAATTAAACAAATGTTCCCGGTAAACTACTTCTTTTTCCTCAAATCATACTTAAAAGACCGCTTTTTCTTTGTGAAACAGGAAGAAGATAATTCAGACCTCGAACCAATTCGAGCAGGAGTGCCACAGGGCAGTGTTCTTGGCCCCACTCTGTATTTATTGTTTACAGCCGACCTTCCACAAAGTGATGGTGTAACAATCGGTACCTTTGCCGATGATACAGCGCTACTAGCTACAGATTCCGATCCTATTAAAGCTTCAGCACTCTTACAGGCTAATCTTAATAATATCTCGACATGGCTCAAAATCTGGCGCATAAAAGCTAATGAGACAAAATCAGTTCATGTAACATTCAGTCTACGAAGAGAAACATGTCCATCTGTTACACTAAATGACATCGCTATTCCTCAAGCAAATGAAGCCAAATACCTCGGCTTGCATTTGGACAGAAGACTAACATGGAAGAAACATATCCTCAACAAACGTAAGGCTCTCAATTTACAATTTAGGAAACACTACTGGCTATTAAATCGGAAGTCAAAACTGTCTATAGAGAATAAACTCTTGATTTACAAATGCATTATAAAGCCGACGTGGTCGTACGGTATCCAGTTGTGGGGAACTTCTGCAAATTCAAATTTGGAAATCCTTCAAAGATTTCAGTCCAAAGTGCTTAGAATAATAGTTGATGCTCCATGGTTTATTACTAATAAGAGATTACACCTCGAATTAGAAGTTCCAAGCATAAAGGAAGAAATAAAATTAAGAATGCCCAATTATTTACAAAGGATTAAAAACCACCAAAATAAACTCGCATTAGAACTACTAGAAACGAAAATTATCTTCTCACGACTGAAAAGAAAATCTCCTTTGGACCTGTGTTGACAAATCATTGCTACAACTAACAATTTTTTTATGAAGACGGCTAAGTCATTGGACATAGTCCGTGAACGTTAACTTATTAATTACTTAAAATATTGCTGAATGTTCTCTGTAACAGATTGCATTAATGAATATAACAAAAAAAAAAAAATATATTAAGTCTGCAGCAGAAATTATGTTCGAGTGCCTCTTCTTACATTGTCATACAACTGACAAATAAACATAATTTTTTTTCTTGTTTAGAAATAAAGTTGATATAGGTTAGTATAAATTAATTTACAATGAAATATTACATAAAACAGAAGAGACGTAAATACGATGGTGGTCTGAAAAGTTACGGACCTGAATCTGAAGATGGCAGCACTCGCAAATAAATGGTACTGAATTCGTTTGTTCATCTGATGACACTAAAGATTCAGCCATTTTTGACGCGCAGTTTTTATGTAAAATATGTCGTTTTATTGAGTTGATGTGATTTTTTGAACAACAAAAAATAGACAAAAAACGAGTATCGAGCTGTCATTAGATATTTGTTTTTGAATTTTGTCCAAAAACAGCAAGTACCGACGACAATATTGCTAAAGTTCACTAACACCCGATGCCAATAAATCAATCTCAATCCATAAACTGCAACCATAGATTGATAAGCAATCCATTTTTTTAAAAAGCTTGCCAATATTTAAGTCAGCTCGCAATTTCAATCTTTAACATCAATCTATATTTGGGAGGGCAGAGAGGAGATTAGGATTGAAATTTGTATGAAAATGACATCTTGTGCATGCCAATAAACGATCTGTTGATTTTGACATTTGGTTTGACAGTATATACAATCGCAAACTGCATTCCGACAGGTTTGGGGGCTTACTAACATATTCTCGGATTGCAATAATACATTGATTTTTTATTTTGCTAAAAAAGAAAAATATGTTAATATTTTTTCAAGTGATAGTTATAATTGTGTTAAGGTATTACTAGAAACAATCGAAAGGTACGACGCTCTTTATCATGATCAGGAGAGTGAACTAAATTCAAAGCAGCTTTTAAAGTCTGCAGTTAAATAATGTCGTGTTAAATGTTCAAACTGTAAAGATTATTTTAATCAAATGTTATGGCGTTCTGCAATGCAGACATGATATTTACGTATGTATGTTCAATTGTTCAACTTGAATGTTGTTAAAATGTTCAACAATTGAGATTATAAAGGTGACATCTTTTAAGAATATAAGCTGTTATTGTTTATTTTATTTTTCTATTTCTAGTCTTAATAACAATTTAATTTTTAATTTGAGCTTTGGTTTTATAACTTCAATTGCTCATATTCTTACTTTAAATTATCAGCTTTATTCTTAACACATTTCTTTTTAGCTATAAACATTAATACATATAAATTGATTACGTTCAAATCAAATGTGATGCAGAACTACATAGAAAATTATATAGAAAGGAGATTTCTCATAGTTAATTAATTTGTTCGATGAATTATCAATTTTGTTTTATTAAGTACCTAAGAAATTAATGTTATTGTTATATTATATACTTATACTTTTACTTTTTATTTAAGGGATGTGCAAAGAAAACGATATGTACTGTAAAGTTTTTTTTTTATTATTAAAAATATGTACCGAACTTACACATTTGTTTAATTTTTCTTCTTTTTATAAATACTTTTCTTAATTTGAGTTCAGTGTTTTTGTTCTTATTATCAGTCTTATTTTCCACACATTTCTCTTAGGTACAAAATTTTCAGCGACATTTCTTGTGGGAGTTGTCTCTTTTTATTATCTTTATTAAAATGAGAAAGATAACAGAGGTTATGTCAACATCTCAAAAAACTGTATTTGTCGCGTATTAAATCAACATTTAAACATAAGAAAGTAGTCCGCGTTGAGTGCCGCGTTTGCTCCCGTTAGACTAAAGGGTGTTCGTTCTCTTAGCGCAATTTGGATGAAATAAATTCGAATTTTGGCAAAAAGAAATTCAAAATTCGAATTATACGCTCAAAACAAAAACATAGTTCAAAGCCGACCTTTGTCCGTAACAATGTCGGTAGGACAACCTAATTCAGATACACGTCAAGCTATTGGTAATGGCAACAGCTTCCGGCTATCAAAACAACGGGCGATAGTGGTAATGGGCCGATCAGGTCTAAATAGACGTGGTAATGTGCGCGTACCTAAAGGTGATGAGACACATGGTGATGTACCTTAGGGCACTGTTAAGCCAAGCACGCCATAGCCCGAGATAGACCGAAAACTCTCACGGTAATTTTTACTCATTAGTGGCCCAGCTCGCGATCGCAAGGCGAGTATTTTACTTGCGATAGGCTCAGGTTGCAAGAGAAGAATGCCTGAGACTGCCATGATTCGTTTTGGGGTTGCTGGAAGATTACACTTACCACCATGTCAGAGGCTTCAATGATGGTTGAAATGAGCTATAAATGCGTTGAATGTGTTTAAACAGAGCTAAACGGTATTAAAGAGATATTTTTTATAGAAGATTTTTTTGTCCCAGCTTCACAATTTATTCTGAACATGATAGGTTACATAATGAGAAACTAGTGTTTAAATATGGTGAATGTCAGATTTCAATGCCCTTGTTTATGATATGAAAGTTAAACGCTTTTCAAAGATGCCACTATTATTCATGGATAGACATAAAGATATAAATAAAACAAAGAAAATATTTCAATATTGTTTTAATATTCATAATTAACATTAATTCAGTAATTTTGCTGAATTATTTTCACAGTAAGATTTAACCATGATTTAGAACGACTGAATTTCCATTTCCATTCCCGTTTACAATATTATACGTATTCATTGTGTTTGCAGGCTGAAAGAAAAAAGAATATAGTTAAATTAATCACGACCAAAGAATAAATTATACAAAAAAATAGCTTCATGCCTCTGTCTCCTCTGCTGTATAATAGGAAGTAACCTGGGTCCTTTTTTACCACTTTACCACTTTATTTCAATCGGCGGAATGTGTCTAAACGCGCTTAGATTACTACTTTTCATTAATCTGCCCAACTTTCTAAGCCTATTTAACGAACAGCCTTACCATACGCAAATTTGAGGACTGTCGTGGCGCAGCGGCACAAGCGTGTGACTGTAAACGACAGGTTCTGGGTTCGATTCCCGGACGAGGAAATGAAATATTTAATATTTTCAATTTAAATATTCAATGTTTCATAATTCGGCGTAAAGTAGGGAACGGCAGTGAAACGGAGTGTTTTAACACTAGATTCCCGGGTTCCCTCTGCCTGCCCTGCCTCGTGCGAGATACAGCGTGAAGCTGAAAAAAAAATGATGTATTCGATATAACTAATATAAATTTTAATAAAAAGCAATAATACTTACATAGTATACGGGGACATATTGTGGCATACATAAATGCGGAAAGAAGAGACAGTGAAGATGCCTTTTTGGTCTGGGATTAATCTGAAACCCATAAAAAATCTTGTTAATAAATGATTATGACGACATTTATCGTGTAATAAATTAAATAATAATATAAATTGTTTTTTTTTTATTACTTATCAAATTAATTATTATTAACAAAAAGAGAAGCTACACGCTTTACGCTTTTTCCTCCTTAGCAGAATAGGTTGTGTACCTTATAAGAGGATAAACGACAGTAGGTAAGGTTTCATAATTCAGTAATATTTTAAAATTCCCTAAGTGGTGATCAAGCCTACAGCGTTTATAATTAGACGCATTTCCGTCTACGTCACGGCTGACTCGAGCTTTTTATTTTTACGTTGACTGTATTAGCATTAAAAGTTTTATCAATATTTAAATCATTGGTGCTCAATTCTTGTACACTGATTACATTTAGCTTAGTTTTAGATTTAAGATCACTTGAACTATATTTACAAGTAAACTAAATTATTTAAATTTAAAAATGTTACCTCCTTAGGACAGCCTTCTGGTTTTGTGTTACAGTCGACATTTTCTTCGCTGCAAGAAAACATTTAAATAAGTGAGTTTTTTATTTTACACATAGGAAAATTACATTTATACAGTATTATGTATAAAAATAAAATACTAATATAATTAATAAATAAAAAATATACATTTTTTTAATAAAATGGCGCTGGAATATTATTATCAGTACAGATTTATTATGAAAAATATTTTTTTGTTGCTTTTCTTGTTCATATTAACTTAAAGGATTCAGGCATACTAATGAAAAAAAATTACCTTATTGGTTTTAATTCTACCACAGATACAGCGAAGATAACAAATACTAATAATATTATAGCTTTCGACATGTTCTTTGCCTTATAATGTCCGGTCCAATGTTTTTTTAGTACAACTAGCTGTCGATGCTACAATTCACAGAAACGTAATGAGATGATTAAAAAAAGGAACGAGAATTTATAAGAAATCTGACCGAGTTCCTGGGAAACCAGAAGGGAATGAATTACATTCATATCTCATGGCCAATAAATAAATTAAATTACTTATCACAGTGTTATACTACTAGCGACCTCCCCGTGACTTCGCCTGATGAGCTAAGTGATTTATATGTAGACAATTTCGTTTGGTTACATTATTACTAAATTTTTATACTGAATTTTATTTATTAAAATATAATACCGATAATTTTTGTTTTTTTATATACAGATAAATAAAGATTTACTTATATCCAGTGATGTTATCACTTTTTCCTACTTTAACCATTTAGAAAATGACTTGAGTTTAAGATATCTCTCATAATGAAATATTTATAAATGTTTTTAATTTAATTTATAGTTCAGAAGTTTCATATGTACATCGAAAGAAAAAAATAGGGAACCTATAAGTTATACGTCTTTGTTATCCTTCTGCTTGTTCGCACATCAATATTATTTTTGTTAAGATAACTTTGAGACATCGGGTTAATTAATATGAAATACTGAAGTAGTCAGTAAAATAATAAATACCGCGTTATAAAATCTATAATGTATTTCCAGTAGGTCTATTATTATAAAGTTTCAAATCGTACAAATTTACGATACGCGTACAAAGAAAAAGACAAAAAAAGTTATAAAAGCTATGTAAATTTTTATAAGTTGACTGGTTTTCTTCATTTAATATCAACGAAAATACTAATGAACATTAAATATCACACTTATTACTTTGTATTTAAAGTAAATATACAGTAGGCAGTTTCTTAATTATAACTTTCTATAAAACTCACTCATCAACATTATTACTTTAATGAATTATTTGTAAAAAAAAACTATTATTATTATTAATAATATTACTTAATCTGGCAATTATCATACTAATGAAAAAATGTTTGAAGTTGGTTTTTGAGCTATTCATTACACGCAATACATGCACATAATATAATTCTCTCTCTCTCAGTTTCACGCTGTATCCCACACGAGGCAGGGTAGACAGAGGGAACCCAGGAATCTATTGTTAAGACATTTCGTTCCACTTCCGTTCCCCACTTTCTGCCGAATTTGAGGCATTGCATGTTGAGTGGCGGAACTTAACGCCGCGCTTTCCCTGTTTACCCGAGCGAAGAAATGAAACATTAAATTTTTAAATTGAAAATATTATATACATATTTCATTTCCTCGACCGGGGATTGAACCCAGAACCTGTCGGTTACAGTCACACTCTTGTGCCGCTGCGTCCCGACAGGCCTCAGGCCTCTAATATATAACCACTCATGTTAATTCAAATAAATTAACATTATTATCTAAAATATATTTAGTTGTTTTTATTATTATAGATATATAAATATTTTACATTAATAATAATAACGTGTTCCGTTATAAAGAACAGTTTTCAATATGGCGAAAAAAATGTATAAGAAATATTTGATAATTTATGTATTAATTTGTAATGCCTCTCGTGTCGCAGGGGTATGGGCAAGTGGCAATGAACGCGACATGTTGTGGGTTCGATCTCCACTCGACAAAATGAAATATTTAATATGTTCAAATGAATATATCATTTAATATTTACATTTCTTAATTATATATTTAATATTCACATTTCTTAATAATTTCGTGCCTTAAATTCGGTAGGAAGTGAGGAACGGAACTGAGTGTCTTAACACTAGGTTATTAGATTTTATATTTACAGTATTTGTTTATAAATACAGTATTTTTAAAAATATTTAATGCGTTTTGTTTCATCATTCATCATCTACATGCTTGAATATGTAATAATGGATAATGTACGTAGTAGTTAAAATAAAGAAATAATAACAAATAAAAATAAAAAAAAATCAGTACAGACAATTCACTAGATTATTGAGTAGATGTTTTTAGTACAAAACAACAACGAAAATAAAATAACTGTTTTTCTTCAACGAAATTCTATGTAACACATGTTTTTGTTGCATAAAACTAAGAAAAATATACATATATATTTTGATATTA
This sequence comes from Eueides isabella, assembly GCA_019049475.1. Lineage (NCBI taxonomy): Eukaryota > Metazoa > Arthropoda > Insecta > Lepidoptera > Nymphalidae > Eueides > Eueides isabella. The sequence continues at coordinate 4,390,537 of CM032392.1, forward strand.
CTTTTTTTAAACAAGAGTAGATTGGCTCTTATTGCAGTTCAAAAGGCCGAGCTGCAGGCAGGTCGCTAGTAATTAAATGATAAAGTAATCGAAGTAAAACCCAAGTGATATGACTGTAAATGACACTAATAAACAAAACTTGGAAACTCCACTCTCGTATGCATATAATTTTTTTTTAAAAAATATAGTAACCGTTATATACCAAAATTATACTCTAAACATCATGACTCAGTGAACCAACTGCTGATTTTTAACGTCTGATCGATAATTGTGAGTTCAATCTCCACTGTGGGCAATTCATTTAGTTTCTCCACTCTGATAAAATGTAACTGTTAATGCTACTGGTCGTGCGTTCTTAAAACTCTGTTTCCACTTCATTGCTTAGAATATTTTTTTGTAATGAGTGGCGGAACGCTGCGCTCTGTCTTTTTATCAGAATAATGTAATAACAACAACGCAACCTACAACTCGCTCGTTTACAGTCACACGCTGTTTCGCTGCTATAATAAGAATAAATAATTAATCACTCAATTTCACGCCGTATCTCGCACATGGCAGGGTAGGCAGAAAGGACTTGGGAATCTAGTGTTATAACACTCCGTTCCACTTTCATGGTCCATTTTCCATCGAATTTGAAGCATTGCGTGTTGAGTGGCAAAACTCAACGCCGCTCTTCGCCTTGTTAACAGAGCGAAGAAATGAAAACATTAAATATTTAAATCGGAAATATTAAATATGTTATTTCTTCGAATGTGGATTGAACCCCCAGCCTATTGTTTAAAGTCACACGCTCGTGCCGCTGCTTAATTAACAAAAACATATTAATATTATAATTATCTACTATAAAGATATTAATACAAGAGTTTTTTTTCTTTTACAATTTGTGTGAGAGTTCTAGGCATGACATTGACTATGTCACCCCCGTATGGTCTAGATACATGTTAATTCATTAATTTAGCCGGAGCAAGAGCCTTACTTCTCAATGGTTCAGCAAGGATACTGCTGTAAATACCAACATTATAGGGTTTTAGCCAATAAGGCCGTTGGGCTTCATTGCGTACATATTCTAACAACACATGATAAATATCTTTTATGTTATTATTACAATCCGGACATTATTTGAGAAGAAGACAAGTTGCCCATTAGTATTCGTTATCTTCAGAAGAAATATGATAATGATTTAAGGTTCTAAAAAGGGTAATAAGTAAAGGTCTTCAATATGGACAGTTTATAATAGAAATAGGTTCTTCGAGAACATTTGTAGTGACATTTTCACTAAATGACAAGGATTTCAATAAATATTTCCCAGCTAAAAAAGTGATTATTAAGTGTAGTAACTTACAAATATAAGATAATAAAGCAAATTGTCTATACCCTGCTGAAGAAGTTTGATCTCTTATTTGTTTGGATATTGGAACAATTTTAATATTTCTTCATTGAGAAGGGACGAAACTATCCTTCAAGAATATAGTATACAAGGAAATTAAAATGATCTTTCCTGTTTCTGTTAAATTATGGATCATGGAATAAATAACTTGACCTAATCCTGAAGCAGTATCAGACCTGTTTAAATATTTGTTTAATACTTGTATTGAAATTAGCATAAGTCTATTGCTTTACATCCTTTAATACACTTCAAGTGAGCCCACATATCTCCGTAGAAACTCCGTAGAAATACAATTATCAATTTCGTTACTATATATTCCCCATGACTTAGATGAAGTAGATGTGTACTTCATCTAATATCTTTTTGCGAAAACTTCATTGATTCCTATAACTTACAAGATTGTTAGGAGTAGGGTTTTTCCTGAATGTTGCCAAAGCTAAACTCCTTTAGCCATTGAATGAGAAGTATAAGGTCACCAATAAGGTTTAGGAATAAATTCTGAATTATGTTATGGTCGTATACAGATTTTAATATAAGACATAGCCTTATTAGTAGCTAAATTGATGATATTGATTAAATTATTATATACACCCTGATTATCTAAAGGAACAGTAGTCGTTTCAAGGAATATATGTTCTGTAAAGAGTCCAATTGGCCTTTTTAAAATTTCTTTTCCTATTTCTAGTGCATAGTCTTACATCGAACTCCACTTTCATTTTAGTCATTAAATGATCACGGCCCAAATTTTCATTTATTACATTCCAGTTAAATTTAATTGCAATATCATCAGTTTCCAACTGGAGAAGGTTTTTGAACTAGACCATTGTACATCTTGAGTCTTGCATCAGTAGGATCGTTAGGAGATACATACCTGGAATCTATCAAAGCGTCGAAAATTTGTAAGTCTCGAGCATAATTTTTTGAAGACCATTGATAATGTTAAAATCTCCCGCTAGAAAGGTTTTGTTGTTTAAATTTGGATTCTATTTCTCCTTTATTTATGTTGATAGGCAATTTTTGAGCCCTTATGGACCAATGGACAATTATCTCTACTCCTCTGTACCCGTACCTACGATCAGATCTAACAGTTTTATAACCACTAATGTGAAAGACTAATTGGGTCAAGCCAGGTTTCACTAATTATAGCTGTGTATAATTTTTCTCTATTTAATACTATTTTGAATTCTAATAATTTAGGTCGAAGACTTTGGGCATTCCAATGTAAAATATTTATTTCATTTATTGTAGCTTCAGGATACATTTTGCGTATATAATCTAAAACATGACCAATTCGTTATAAATGTAATAGCAAATTCATGTAGTATGTTTATGAAAGTATTTTTTTTCATCCCATGTTAAGTTATATTAGTATCTAAAACTTTTTATTTTAACTTTTGAAATAAATTTTTCCATTTACCACTGTCTGTTTTTGTCTTATTTCTTTTTTCTCTTCTTTGTCATTACTTTCGGGCTCTGACAATAATTCAATATTTTCTATATTTTTGCGATGTATCTTTGTTTGTTTTTTTTGTTTGTTTAGTTTAGGCGTGTTAATTTTGTAATGCACTAATTTTCTTTTATAGGAAATAAAAGCAAATTCAGTGCATTACAAAATTAACACGGTAATTTTTTTATAGTTGCTACTTCTGCATAAGATCTTGACAAAATAAGTTCTTCGTTGACCACGTCATCTTCCAATAATGTCTTATTATGTTGTCTGGATAAGCAATTAATATTATTATTGAACAGAAAAGTTTTTTTCTGTTAAAATATGTACTGGAGGAAGGCTTGGGGGAACATAAATTGTACTTTATACAAAATGCTGTCATTAGCTTCCGGATACCTTTTTTTAATGTAAATAGGACAAATATTAGCCTTTTAGCCATGTGTGCCATTACCTCCACAATTATTATTTTGGCCATGTGATTTCCTCCACAATTATTAAAATAAAAGGACATTCGTTGACAATTGTCATGATTTCCTCGACATTTTGGACAAATGGTTTTATAAGATGGACACAATATGTTTATATGAACAAATCTCCAAAATCGTGAGCACTTAGGGTAGACTTATGGTATTACTTTAACTGACGTATCAAACATTTTAATATGAATTGATAAAGAAGAGCCTTGAAAACCGATTTCCCATCTTCTATCGCAACTATTTTTACGTTTGAGCCTTGTAATTCCTAAAATGTTTATATTGCGATCTAAATCGATATCCCTAATAACACCATATACATAATTTATTTCCATGGTTTTATAACAATTGTATCCCATTTCTTTGACTATACTCTTGTTTATCAAACTCAAAATCAATACTTTAAAAGGGTTAAGGTATTTAACACGTACAACATTCGAAATTTGTTCAGCTTTTAATAATTTCGCTAACTTAAATTGTTTTGGAAGTAAAAACTTGGAAACAATATAAACTTCAATTTTCTGCTCTTCTGATACCTGTTGATTCCTTGTATCAGAATTCGTTGTTAAAGCAAAACGTTTGACTTACCTCTATACAGTTGTCTTAACCTCTTCTGTCCATATATTTATTATACATGGTCTACCAGAATTATTATTCGTCTCGAAATATACACTTTCTTCGTCTTCTAAAGATTAATTTTACCTCCATATATCCTCTTGCTCACAAAATTCCAAATACCCGCTTGATTTGACTCTTTTAAATCCACATTTCTTTTTAATTCTAAACATAATCCGCATTTTAAAATTAATTATTATGCGTCAGCCAACACAGGGACTTGCAAAAACCGCGTCTTCTTGTATCAAAAGTCTGCGCACGATTGAAGATTGTAGTACGTCAAATAATTTTACTATTTTTTAAAGTTTCCACACTAACAACAGAAAATATTAAATTTAAATTTAAAAAGTGAATAAAAATGTTTAAGGTGGCAGGATTTTAACCCACGCCTATTGGAAACCGTCCAAAAATGTATAGAATATAAGTTCATCAGTTTTTACATACATTTTGGGAATTACTTTACATTTTAATGATTATTTGTTAAATAGTGGACCAATGTAGGTTAACGGTTACGTTTGTACGGACAAAATTAATAAAGTTAAAGTGTCAAGTTGCTTTTATATACGAGTACAGATACAACAAGCAGTTTTGATAAAAATAAGTGACTTCTATATAAAGTGATTAAATATAATGAAACAAATATTTTAGACAATAAATTACATTTATTTGACACAGTAGAAAGTTAATTTGAATAGGTAGTCGTAGGAACAGAATATCAGTTGTAAATACGGACCGAATTTCATAAAAAAAATAGCAGCAAAAACGATGCATCGTATCTTTGAAGCTCGTATTTTTTTATTAATAGTGTTGAATATATATAGAAGCTTCATTTTTTATTATATTTGCTAATTATTTTGTTATATTTGATTATTTATCACCTCTCAGTTTCGAAATAAATGGTCTTGACAGACGGAAAAGATGATCTTATGAGGGTTTTGTATTACTTACTTTCCTCTTGTGGTTTGGAAACCTATCAATAAATAAAAAAATAAGAAAGTTAAGAATTATTTATTTAAGAAGAATATTAATGACACATAAGAAAAAGAATATTGAGTTTAAAATGAAATTGATTTTGTAAGATTTGGAATGATTTCGTCTTTTTTGGTCGCCTGCATACAGTAGAGGGTAGACACTCCCCTATTTACAAGGGAAGGGGCAGTGTTTAAGATTGTGGAAGTTATAGGGGCATTAAGCATATGAGTCACACCATGAAGCTCTTCAAGTGCATTATGGATATCAGGCTCCGCCGAGAGTGTACTGTCTCTGAGTCTCAATATGGATTTCAGTCTGGATCGGGTACTATGGACGCCATTTTGCCCTCAGAACTTTGATGGAGGCATACAGGGAAAAGAGGAGAGTTCTACATGTGGCTTTTTTAGATCTGCAGAAGGCCTTTGACTGTGTGCCTCGTCAGTGTATCTAGTGGGCATTGCGTTTGAAAGGGATCCCTGAGGCCTATATTGAGATTATCAAAGATATGTATCACAATTCCGCTTCCATGATTAGGACTGCTCTTGGCGACACCATACCTTTCTAGATTACAGTAGGGGCACTCGTTGAAGAGAACCGGCTGATGCTAGAGCGTAAAGTGAACCCCTGGAATGGTACGCTTGAGAACGGCGGTCTTAAACTAAATGTGTCGAAGACCGAGAAGACCGAAGGCTTGCGGGAGACCGGACTCGAGCACTATCCATATAGGTACTGAACCAGCCGTTAAGTCGGTAAAGTTCAGGTACCTCGGATCCGTTATGCACGAGTCTGGAGGCATCGATCACGACGTCCATGGTCGGATAAGCACTGCCTGGGCCAAATGGCGGGAGGTCACTGGTGTGATCTGCAATCGCAGAATACCAACCAAACTGAAGGGGCTGATATATAAGAGCATCGTTTACGAAGAATAGTAAGTAATAAATATAGGTGACATTAAATTGCTGTAGATAGCAGGGCCTACAATAGGGATTGTTATTTTTTTGTGTATTTGTCGTTTTATTCATTTGTCTGTCCATTTATACTCAGAAATAGCTCGCCAGATCTAAATCAGTTGATAAATACAAAAGCTAGGTCAATTTAACATATTTGATTCGACAAAATTACTAATTATTTTTTTACAATTTAGCTAAATAATTAATTTTTAATGTATAAATATTGTTTTATTTTATTTTTTTTTATGTAATTAAAACGGGTGAAACTGCAGATAGAACGCTAGTACTAAATAATTTTAATTTACTATCATTATATGATAGAACTTAAACTTAATTTATATCAATAAGATGAAAAATATAAAATTAACCATAAGTAACATTATAAATACAATACACACCGAATGCTTGTAACAAACTCGGAAAACGATATATATACGTGAAGCAATAACCTGAGATTAATAAATCTCTCAATAAATTAGTGCAATTACTGTTATTATCTGTCATTAATATTATTGGATTGCTTAGAAGAATGAAATATGTATATATTGAAGAAAATATGATTTATTGTTAGTGAAAAGACGAGCTTTACTCAACAAACTGCAGTAATCTAAAAAGTTATTAAAAATAACGACATGTAATTCGTATTGTTAGAAATAATAATGTTTAATGTCATTAAGGACAAATTCGTAGAATCGAGAAATTTTAATAAAATTTAATTTGATCTTAAAAAAATCCCTAAACGTTTTACGTTTTACGTTGTTTTTGTTTTTTTTTTACGGTTTTACGTTCTTCGACTCAAAGATATTATTATCCCTTAATATAGTTTTTCAATATTATACAAGTAATATAATACTATATTATATATAAATAAAACAAAACATATTGTTTTAATATCGGTTTAGTGCTTCTAAAGGGCCTTCGCTCCTCAGGCATGCTGTATGCGGCCCAAAAGAAGCCATTCAGGGAGTAATATAAAGAGCAAAGAGTAAGCAGCTGCCTGACTTCAGATATATTGCACCAATAGCCTCGCCTAGCCTAGGTTCGATTTCGTCTGATCTATTCCTCGAAAAAATGAAATATTTAATATTTTCATGTCTTCAGTCTGGTAACTAGGTAAAGCGTGACGATAACCTCAGCCACCTAACATGCATCCAGGGGGTGCATCCAGTCCAGTCCATAAAAGTGCTGTGGCTGTCGTACTTTCTACAGAGCTTAAGAATGACCTCCAATCGTAGCTGCGATCGCTCAATAAAGGTGCTGATAGAGGCCGTTACCAGAAACGCAATCAGGGCCTCCGCTCATCAGACATGCTGTAGCGCGGGCCAAAAGAAGTCATTCTGTAATATAATAATAATAGCAAAAAGTGAGCAGTGGCCTAACTTCAGACATATTGTCCCAATAGCCTCATTAGACCTTCACGAAACTCGGAATTGCCTTCGATGCATTAATAAAGGAAAGACGGAGGGACCTGACTATATTGCGATATTGATGATTATATTTCCATATTGATATTTTAAACTAAAGAAAGATGGTGATGGCAGTGGCGGTTAAATATCATTACACCTATTCACAACAAGTATCAATATATGTTTCAGGCCATATCGTGTACTATGAACTCTATCATATATGCTGTAGGTCTTTGACTGTGTTTATTACCAATTTATTTGGTAGGCATAACGATTGAAAGAAACCCTAAAGCTTATATTAAGGTTATCAGAAATACTCTGCTTCTATAGTTATGACTGTAGTAGGCAGCACCAAACCTTTCCAGATTACAGAAGAGATTCACGATGATTCGGGGTTTAATCCATTTTTTTTCAATATAATTCTCGATATTGTCTCGCTCACGTTGGAGATCAGCCTCCATGGCTGAATATCAGACATTTTTTAAACGGTAGCGAATGCTGGCCAGCACTATTTCGGATCCTCCCGGAGGTTCACCTCATTAAAATGTAGACGCTGAGGTGGATCTGCGGCGTAACGTGGGCTGACTGCAACATAACGGCATAAATTACGTAGGGGATAAGCCCTAGAAGGGCGTCGCTTGAGATGGTATGGCCACGTTGCGCGCTCGCTAAGGTACTATATCGGTTGCAAATGTTTTGCTAAGATTTCCTGGTCATCAAAGTAAACGCTGGTTAGATATAGAACATGAGAGCTAATGGTCTAACGACCGAGGTACGTCAAAGATCGTGCAGATCATGTCAGACTAAAGAATTTTCTTACAGACAACTAGTTTCTCTTTGTATCTGTCTTTATTATAGTTCTCATTTGTTATTAAATATCATAAATATTCACGGCAAGTATCATATATTAGGTACACCTGGAAACAGCCACATTCTGTAATAATGTATATACTTACCAATCGCATTCTCTGGAATAATAATCTTCTGTTAAAAAAAAAACAATCTTCAATTCATTCAATATATCGTTTCTACCTATTTCTTTATACTTGTCTATTTAGAGTAAAAAATGCATTAAGAAATAAACAGAAAATCATATTTACACTTTTATGATCACTTTAAATACTTATACACTATACAGTACACAAAACAAAAGTTTACCGAGATTAAATAGTTCTGTACACTTTTCGTGAGCATGAAAGTCATGAAGGTAACAAAAATAATTACCAAGTCGAAAGCGTGAATTACTGTTACGCACGCAAAGAGTTCTTATTATTTTGTAGTTAGAGACATAATTAAACGTGCATTATACGTTGGAATTTGGCAAAAAATTGTATACGGTGTACTAATTTCCTTGTGGTAAGTATAGTTTTTGTTTACTTTTATGAAGTTTGAAAAATAACAGAATTAGCTTAATCCAAATCAAATCTATCGATCTATCTATCTATCTATCTATCTATATATATATATATATATATATATATATATATATATATATATATATATATATATATATATATATATATATATATATATATATATATATATATATATATATATATATATATATATATATATATATATATATATATATATATATATATATATATATATATATATATATATATATATATATATATATATATATATATATATATATATATATATATATATATATATATATATATATATATATATATTATGTTATTCTCAGTTATATACGGGAGAATTTATCTATTTAATAGAAACCATGACAACGATTTATAGAAATTTTATCAGTTGGTCTTTTTCTTCATTTTCTTATGCATTTGTGCACGTTAATAACATAAACCGCTTAACCTACTTAAATACAGTTTACTATTTCGTATTATGGCCAACTTCCCTTAACATTTAATGTTAGTGTTATGGTTGCGACTTGATATAATCATGTTGATATAATCATATTGTTTTGTAAAATCGGTATAAATATACTATTCGCTTTGCTAACATAAATTGCATTAAAAATATCTTATAATTAACCTTAACGTTTCATTTTTAATTCGAATTAAAATGAATATAATATCAACTATACAACTTAGCTGTCTATGAGTAGTCTTCTTGTACTAAGGTTCAATAACTAATAAATAGAAATTTTCATCTTATCAGGAGCCGCTTAATTTAAAGGGAAAAATTAAATTTCATGTAATCAGTCCTTTTTTTATTATTAGAAATACGAGAAATATTATAATTATAACATTGAATACAAAACTATACGTCCCACAAGGATTTTATGTTAATACATGGCTTAACGTTCTTTAAGTATTTTAGTTATTTCTTTCATCTACAATAACATATTGCCCTTGCGCCACAACTGGCCTTACTAAGTTTTATCCTGCACACGGCAGGGTAGGCAGAGGGAACTTGGGAACCTAGTGTTAAGACACTCTATTCCACTTCCGTTTCCACTTTCCGCCGAATTTAGGGCATTGCGAGTTGATTCGCGGAATACAACGCCGCGCTTTGCCTTGTAACCAGAGCGAAAAAATGAAATATTAAATATTTAATTTTACAATATTAAATATTTTATTTCCTCGAGTGAGGATCGAACCCACAACCTATCGTTTACAATCACACGCTTGTGCTTCGACTGGCCTCAAACAATAGATACAATAGATACAAGTTATTAATAGATATTTTATTACTCGATATTAGCATAGTATAACTATTTTGATTACTATTATTTCGGCGTGGGTTACATTTTGATGAACAAAAAGCTTAATAAGTTTTTTATAAGGGTTTTTAAAAAAAATATCTTATATAAATCAAAATAAACATTTTTGTAATAAAAAGTCTTAATTTTGTTCTATTTTGAAAAAGCATATTATAAATTAAGATAAAAATAAATTTAGTTCTTGTTAAACGCGCAACATATGTTTCGTGTTAAACTTTTCCCCGTTTATTCAATAGCGTCAAATGCAGAAAAGAAAATAACAAAGTTTAGAGCAACTAGTAGTGGAAAGCTACAAATTTTGCGAATAGAAAAACAACTTGAATAAAATAATCTCTATGTTGGTTTAGAATAATTTTGAAGATTTCCTCAAAAGGAAAAAATACCGACAGGATCGGTCTATTTTTAGTTTGTCAAGATCAGGATTGTAAAGATAGCTGAAATATATATCAATTATCCATGTTTAAGCCATTACAAACTTATATCTGTAGTTCATTTCACACAAAACGCACACACTCGCGCGTAGTAAACTTTTGTAACTTGTACTTCCCGTTCAATATATTCATGAAATTGGTATGGAACATTCAGTGATCGAGTTTGACTAGAACGATTCCACTCAACTGGATATATTATAATGATTTATTTGAATAATAAATGTTATCGTTGAAATTAGGTTAATATCTTCTTTATCGCTCAAAAACATGTAAGAAATATGAAATGAAAAAAATAATTGAGAAAGGGCTTTTTCCTAATTAATAATGAATTCCAGCCAACCAGTGGAAGTGGATAACTACTATTTCCAGCAAACATAGTTTTTTTTTACAATTACTTATAAAAAATATATTTCAATTGTTATACGGAAATCTCTTTACTAATAAATGAAATGGAATATATAATATCCTCATCATCAGTTTTTATATATCAATGTTCACGATACCGCAGACTAAAGAGGTAGATTTTTAAATAATATTCATATATAATATATGTCATAAGAACATTAAGCAGGCAGACAATCGTCAAAAGCTTAGCTTAATTCACCCGAAACGCTACAATTACAAATAACGTCCTCGGCGCGCAAACACGCCAGATCCGGTACAAAAACCTCAACCCGCCTAATTGAAAGACCAACTTCACCACTGCAAGAAAAATAGAGCGCCGTTTTCATGTTAATTATGTTGGATTTACAGAATTTTCAGTCATTTAAACAATGTACTATATGTACACTTTCTACATACTAGAGACCCATCCGCGGCTTCGCCCGCTAGGACTAAATGATTACAAATCACAAAATTTAAATTATGTTCTTAAAAGTAAATATTTAAAGTGCACTTTATGTATTCTTATCTGAAAAAAAAATTAAATGGTTATTTTATTATAATTGTTAAGTACTTCCATATTTTTGATGTCGCAAGTTTACCTCTGTAGAGCATACAAAACTATTTAGTATTCTTTTTAAACTAATATAGACATTTTTCGAAATTTAAAGGACTTTATACTATTAACTTTGTATAGTTAACAATAGTCATTATTATGTTAAAACTAGAATTCAAATTAGCTTGGACGGATTGAAAAAGGCGCAAGTTCAAATTTCTCTCCGCATATATATCATAACTTTTCTACCCCACAATGCAGGCTTAATTTAGTTCGAGTAGCTCATATGTACTGATTCGATACCTTTAAAGTGCATATTGTATGCTGTCGAAACACAAATAAAAAGTGTTTTTTCACTGTTAATATTTATAGTTATGGCATAATCAATACATATCCATGATTAAAAATACTGTTATTATGTTAAGTGATACTTAAGTGATACTTAACGGACAGATATGTTAATTGAAAATGTTATCTTTTATAAAGCAAAGATTAATTAAAATGATTACTATTTCTTTTCGATGTACTAAATGTGTAAAAAATCATAACCCAACTCAACAAACATATAAGATTTTAGTACTATTGGTAGCCAATAGATGGCGTTGTGTGTTTCATATTTATTTCGTTTTCTATTAGAAATAAAAGTTCTTTAACAAATCAGATACTTGCATATTTTGATGAAGAGACACAATTTCAATTTTAATAACGCGAACACTATATATTACTCTGAGCTACTCATAATTATTGTGTTAAAAGTTATTTATATTGATTTTGTACTTTTTAGTGATAACTGCACAACTAAACCGACAAATAAATAAACAGACAAAATATCAAATATGCTGGAAGTGGATCCAATATTTTAACATTGTGACTATTTTTTTTAAAATATTATGTAAATAATTCATATTCATAACTATACAGAGTACGTCTGACTGTAAACGCGACGGTTATAGTTTCGACTTAAAATATTAATTTAAAATATTTGATGTTGTATGTAAGTATTATTTTGGTATTTAACCTCGCTGTGGTAACGACACAATGAGCGGCGTTGAGTACCGCCTCTTAATACCCAATGTGGAATCTATCTTTCGAAAATTGAGTGAAAAGTAAGGTATCAGCTTATTCTGCTAAATGCGGGCCCACACCGTGAATCGTTTCGTAAATTATAATACTTTTTATTAATTTACATTAGTTTCAGTATTTTATAAGCACAATTATATAAAAATACACGTCACGTTTAAAAATACTACAAATCCCGGCGAATCCGCGCTCAGAATCCGACTCAAAAAGGTAATAAGGCAATTTCGATGAAAATCCCTTAAGTAATAATGTGTCGAAAACGTTCACTAAATTTACACATATTGTGTTCGCAATCGGCGATGTCGCAGATGATCGGAATACCGAATGACTGAGAAATAGACGTGCAATGTCATGATTTTATCTTCATATACTAAACATGATAGAACATTAACGCAAAAGAGACTGAAAAGACGATACTGAGTTTTACATTTTAATTTTGAGAGGCTTGTTGTGCTACGGGAGCTCAAACAGTGATTGTAAGTATGACAGGTTGTGGATTCGATTCAAATTTTGAATCGAATCCATAACCTATATATATATATATATATATATATATATATATATATATATATATATATATATATATATATATATATATATATATATATATATATATATATATATATATATATATATATATATATATATATATATATATATATATATATATATATATATATATATATATATATATATATATATATATATATATATATATATATATATATATATATATATATATATATATATATATATATATATATATATATATATATATATATATATATATATATATATATATATATATATATATATATATATATATATATATATATATATATATATATATATATGATTCAATAAATTAATATTATTAACGTAAAAATATTAAGTTATTAAACTTTATTTTATGAAATCAGCCTCACGCTGTATCCCGCATATGGCAGGGTAGGCAGAGGGAACTAGGGAACCTAGTGTTAAGACCCACTTTCCACGGAATTTGAGGAATGGCGTGTTGAGTGGTGAAACTCAACGCCGCGTTTTGCCTTGTACTAGAGCGAAGAAATGAAACATTAAATATTTAAAAATGTAAATATTAAACAATTCATTTTCACGAGTGAGGATCGAACCCAGCACCTATATATTACAGTCACACGCTTGTGCCGTTGCGCCACGACAGGTCTAAATGGCCTCTATTTTATGTTTTCTTATTAAAAAACTGAATACGGCGCACTATTTCGTTTGAAAAAAGAAATAACTGTGCTAAACCTTTTAGGATATCTCGAAACAAATAGAACAATTTTCTACGGTCAGTACAAAATAGCATACTAAAAATGATATGCTAATATTGTTATACATTAAAGCGCCTACACGTTTATATAACGTTTCTTTGGTAAATTGAGTTTTGAAAAGCAAAATAATTTTCAGATAGAACACTCGGGATGTAGAACATGGAGTAAATTTATTATTTGAACAGCGGTCCGCGGACAAAGGATTTAGCTTTGTTGAATTATGCAAATAAATTCACCATTCTGTAACATTTGTTCAAAATGTCTTTATTTCGGGTGATTTCTTAAAAGGCCCTCAAGACTAATCCCGCTTTAGGCTGTTGAATGTTCTAAGTGAAACGAATGTTTACTCCTACACCTGCCCGAATTCCGACGTTTATGTAATGATGCTTGAAAGCTTTCAGATTTCACTAATAAAAAGGGGAAATTTAAAAGCTTTGCCTTAGTAACTTATTTAGTTATAGTTATAGCAAATACAATTAACTCAGGCTCACGCTGTATCCCGTACATGGCAGGGTAGGCAGAGGGAACTTGGGAAGAAGTTAAGACACTTCGTTAACCTAGTGTTAAGACACTTCGTTCCACATTCGATTACCACTTACCGCCGAATTTGAGGCATTGTGTGTTGAGTGGCGGAACTCAACGTCGCAGCAAATACAATTACTAATTTCATAACATAATATTAACTACATATTTTTTGTTTATTAAATAAAAGATTTGAAAAATAAATATAACATTAAAAAACTGCTGAAAATAATTAATCCTGGGATTATAGTGTGTTACATTTTGTGTGATCTTCATACATGTCGTTCAATCTAGATACATATTCAGAAACGCTAATACGCATATTCAGAAAAAAATTATGTATAAATCATAAAAAAAAATCCAAAATGTACTTCACTTATTTAAATAATGTTATTACATTATATATTTTATTTAATATATAAAAGAAAGAGAACATTTTTGTTTCTTCCACAAAAATTCCGCAGGCTTTGAAAGTACTAAAATTCATCGATATAACGAGTTTTTAATTTTATTGTTCAAAACTGGTGTCTTAGTAAGATTTTTTTTTCTTATTCTATAGAAACTTATTGAATGGCGCCTCGTTGTCTTTTAAATATAATAGCTAAGGTCTTTAGGAAAATACTCATCTCACAAATTTCAACTATGTTATGGTAGGTTATTATTCTTTCCCAGAATATATATATATACATATATATATATATATATATATATATATATATATATATATATATATATATATATATATATATATATATATATATATATATATATATATATATATATATATATATATATATATATATATATATATATATATATATATATATATATATATATATATATATATATATATATATATATATATATATATATATATATATATATATATATATATATAAAAGGCTAATCACCACTCAAAATTGGTCGGTATATGAGAAATGAACACACTTAACAGTACATCACCTTTGCCTACCCTATTCAAACATGTAAACATGAAAAAAGTAAAAGAACTTAAATGATTCTTAATTCCACAAAATAAATGAATCAAAACTAAACGAATACCTGGAGGTAAGTGAGAAGTAAATACAATAGCGTGATCGAGATAGCAGATCGTAGATGTCTTCAGATCTGTTTTCACAGTGATTGAGATTCGCTAACCGGCATCCCGTCGATAGCTGTGTAAACGGCACTATAATTGTGTACTAACATTTTAATATATATCTATATTCGAATTTGTGTACCTATGTTTATACTTTTCAGTCTAGTATTAAACTGGTTTTAAGGCTTAATCTATATATAACTAAGATAAACTGCTAATACACGCATTACTTGTTTTTCCAAACCATTTCCTGCATCTTTTGTCAGAAGTAAATATTTATATACATAATATTTGCCAACTGCCTTCTTTATCAGTAAAAAAATCTGTGTAAACCTAACTTAATTTACAACTTTATTAGACAGAAGTGTTGGTTAAAAAATGTATTCTAAAAATAACCTTCTTAAAGGAACAGTTTACCTGATCTTTCTATTTGTGATCATATTATGGCGCTCGGTCACCTCAGACGTATACATTATGAAGTAAAATTATTTTTTGACTGTAACACCGAAAGCTGTATAGGAAATATCTTTGCTTAC
The DNA here is from genome assembly GCA_019049475.1 of Eueides isabella. Lineage (NCBI taxonomy): Eukaryota > Metazoa > Arthropoda > Insecta > Lepidoptera > Nymphalidae > Eueides > Eueides isabella. The sequence goes on from CM032392.1 coordinate 4,406,391, forward strand.
ATATTTTAATATATTTTTTATAGTATATTTTGTATTATTTTGTTACATGGAGACGCAGGATGGGGTATGGGTTACACGAAATGAGGAAAACCAATATTTTTCTATGTATTAAATAATATAAAAAGAAATAATTCAAGTAACGAAAATATAGGTGATATGATAGAAGGAAATAACGTAACGAGAGTGAGAGGATATATACTTGGAATTCAATAAAGGATGAGCTCTCTGTTAGAAGTAAACACACAATGGCTGTAATGGTGGAACTTTTGGATAAAATCTTTTTATTTTGAACAAAATTAAAAGAATATTATGAAAGAGTAATAACCCAATATATGAATATTCAAAAAAATTAATAACGTGAGTCTTGTTATCCTTGAAATAGGTGGGGTGATCTCGGTTCTATTCTCCTTTTCTTTTCTTCAATTGAAAATAATATTCATATTACTTTTGCCATTTTGTGCCCCTTTAACATATATTAATTATACAAAAGAAATTTCCTGTCAATGGGCTGAAAAGGAACATAGGATAGTACCTACAACCACCTTGTGCAGTATTAAACTTTCCTATTCGATTTTATTTATGTTTTTGTAACATTTATTTTATCTTTTACTTCTGTATATAAAAAGTAAATAAATAATAATTTAAGCTGATTTGGTTGTAGCCTGTATACTCCAATTTCAATATAGTTGAGAAATTAAATGTGTCTGTCATTTGATAATGAGCTCGATTCTTGATAACGTGAGATTTATATCATACATATATAGATTAAACAGCTGATGCCTACGGCGATTCAATATAACTACAGTATATCAATATAAATAAGTAACAAATTATATATTATATATATATATATATATATATATATATATATATATATATATATATATATATATATATATATATATATATATATATATATATATATATATATATATATATATATATATATATATATATATATATATATATAGCCCAACTTAAGTTTGTTAGTTGTTATAATTTGTACTTCTCCTTAGCTCACTATTCTGAAATAAATTAATACTAGTATTTTTCAATTTTGCTTTAAAAAATCTTTAGCGCCTAATTTAAATAGTTTAATAAAAATGAAATAAAACTATTATAAGAATTCAATAGCGGCTGCAATAACTATAGATAAGGTAAAATATATATCAGCTAAAACTAACAAGAGGAGCCACTTCCACATCATAAAAATATATACTGTGGGCCCCATATCGAAGGATTGGCTTTAACATGAGGTCCACGCTATAATTTAACTTTAACGGTGATATTGAAAAACATCATAGTATCAACTGGCATGATTATTTATAATTAGGTTTAATATATAGTATAATTGAGGACTGTCGTGGCGCAGCGGCACAAGCGTGTCACTGTAAACGACAGGTTTTGGGTTCGGTCCCTACGTCAAATAAAATATTGCTCTGGTAACAAGGCAAAAGGCGGCGTTGTGGCCACTCAACACGTAATGTGTCAAATTTGGTGGAAAGTGGGGAATAAGGGGCGTCTTAACAGTTCCTTCTGCCTACCATGTGTGGAATACAGCGTGAAGCTGAAAAAAAACAATATAATTAGCTTAAATAATTCAAAATAAAAATAAGCCAAAAAGTTAAGAATTTGCAGGCTCTGAGCGTAACAAATTCAGGAGCATGTCCATCTTGAATGTTACTGTCTTCAAAGTAGCGTAATGAAGCGGCTCGTTGGTCTGACGTACCAGCAAGCATAATGAGAGTACATTAGGCTACCAGACACAGACTACTTCATTATCCAAGAGGTTTTTTTTTTCATATTCATATAATTACGATAGATTATAAAAAATAAACTATAAGCAAGATTTTGGGTTATAAGTGCGATATCCACTAGAGGAAATGATTATATGATTATATTGATTCTTATTCTAGAACCAAACATAAACTAAATGGGTTAAGTGGGATCAACGGCTTAAGCTGTAAGAAAAATAGTGTTTTTTTGCTTCACATGGCTGGGTAGGCAGTTGGAACTCGGAAACCTAGTATTAAGATTCCGTTCCGTTCCTCACTTAAAAAGTTGTCTTCATTTTTTCTTTTGTTTTTTTGTTGTATTTTTAAATATGGTAGATTAAGTTATAAATTGAAAATGATGATAATGAATGATGATTATACTACCCTACTAAGAGTTACTCTGCTATCATGTTTGATTAATTTATTGAGAAGTTTCCGTTCTCCACTCTTTGTGGCATTTTTTATTTAGGTGGCGGAACTCAAACTCCGCGCTTTACTAGTTACCAGAGTAAAGAAATGAAAACATATAATATTTAATTTGCAAATATTAAATATTTTTTTAGCTCAAATTGTACCCACGAGCTCTCGTCGCTTGCTTATGCCTTTAATTTTTACTTTCTTTTAATGAAATTTAAATAAATAAAAAAAAACTTACTTATTTATTTATAAAGCAAAATATACAACAACGAACACAATATACTACTAGAAAATGTAAGTAAATTTCCCATTATTCTTATAGATACTTTATAGTTCTTGGAGCGACGAGTCACGGTTTTTCCCTTAGAGTATTGATCCAATACTATCATTTAGGGAGAAAGGCAATAAACATCAATGCAACGCTTATTTTGCTGAATTATAGACGAGTTGGGAACAAGCAGTAACATCCCTACCCTATTGGTTTTATAATTTAATATCACTGGCCGGCACCGCAATATAAAATATTCTTCTGAATCATAAAATATTCTCCACTTTGAAAGATTATTTAATTGAATGAATCAAAATGTAACCATTTTAAAGATTGGCCCAAGTTTTCGCGGTCCTTCATAAAGCCTGATACTGTGTAACGAAGCGCAATGGCTCATTTTATTTGCATAAATTTGGTTACCACAATTAATATTCTGGTTCTGTTAAATTAGAAATTTTGATTATCTGTGTCTTATTGAAAATCACAAGCCAATGATTCTTAACCGACTTCTTTTTATCATGAGGAGGTTCTATATTCATATAGTTATGTTCGTCTGAGGATTCCCCGTAAATCGTGAACTTACTTCATTATTATTTGTTTATTGATAGGAGCGTATTTTCCAATTTTCATTTCCCTTTTCCATTGGTCGTATATCACCAAGTGAGGATCCCATCTGTCATATATTTTCTTCGTGTAGTCATCATATTATGATGACATTACTGAACTAATGATGATGACAGTGGACCCAATTTCTTGACTTAACGATTATTAGGAAATGATAGTAGATATAATTTATCGATTTCTAATGGTTGAGAACTTGTGTCTTTGTACTTCTCCACATTAACTTGTAAATGATATAAAAATCAATAAATGAACTGAATAACAATCTAGCTCTTGATTGAGGTTAAAATACTGAAAGCGTAAACTAAAATTCAATTTTAAATGACTTCAAGAAGGCGTGGCTCAATGAGTCTTGCAAAGATCATGTTTTTGAGTTAAGAGCAATTGAGTTGCGATTGTATGTGCTAAAAAGGCTATTCAAAAGCGGCTAACCAAATAAAAATTAAGTGTCCTCTATTATATTTTGGCAACCTTGGCTTTACCTAGAAATGTCATTACTTTATACAGAAAAACAAGCAGAGCCTTAGCAGTTTTGGTTGAGATTTGTTTAATTTCGATCGGTTCATAAATAAAAAAGTTGGACCAATTTAAAATATTTAGTTTAGCAAGTTGCGACAATATTTAAATTTATTTAGCTGAAATTTCAGTTTTTATGTATAGATATTTTTTTAAAAGTAATAATGTAATATTATATTGAGGCCTGTCGTGGCGCAGCAGCACAATAGTGTGACTGTAACCGACAGGTTCTGGGTTCGATTCCTAGTCGAGGAAATGAAATATTTAATATTTTCAATTTAAATATTTAATGTTTCATTTCTTCGCTCTGGCAAAGCGCGGCGTTGAATTCCGCCACTCAACACGCAATGCCTCAAATTCGGCGGAAAGTGGGGAACGGAAGTGGAACGGAGTGTCATAACACTAGGTTTAACTTTCGTTAACTCTGCCTACCCTGCCTAGTGCGGGATACAGCGTGAAGCTGAAAAAAAAAATATAATATAGGAAATAAAATAGAGTAATTCAAGCGGGCGAAGTCGCTAGCGGGTCGCTAGTCATATTACCTCTACCTGCCATGGATTTTTACTTAATTATGTATAAAGAAATAATTATAAGCAATAGTCATAAACAAAATATTTGTAAAAGCATAACAACTCTTTCAATGTAGATTTTGTTGAAATTAAAAATCAGCAATTTCTATTCTAAGATATATCCATATCATATATACTTTTCGTAAATATTATTACTAACTTAGTATGATTTATATTTAGAACCTTCTGAGTGAGTTTTTGTCTTCATTGTTCACACAATTATATAATTTTATACTAAATATCTTCCTTGTATAGTGTGGATGGGAAGATGATATCTTCCAAGTGAAATTTATATCTAAGATCGTGCTATGGAACATTAATACCAATCTCAATGTCACAAGATCGCTTCGATAGATAGATAACAATCTGATTGTTTAATTACATTAACTAGCCTAATACAGGTCATGCAAGAAACAAACTAGAACTGCAACAATATCTTCTTTCAGTTCATCTAAAGTATTACTTTGGTGGAAATCAACTAGCATAATGAAAACATTGCAACTATGAGAAAAGTTCCTTTATCGAATTTCAATATCGCTTGTGCCGTGTTTCCGTGCAATTGGTAACTTTGATTGTTCTAGATCTTCACTCTCAATTTGCTTCTTCGACATTATAAATATCGTAAATTAACGAGATCCTGTGGTTTTGTTTGTATGTTGTCAAATAATTAAGTATTAATTTATCTTAAAATTATCTTATAAATAGTCATGGTAGGTTAATTTAAACCTTGCATTGCATTATGCATGCATTATATGTAATACTACAAATATATTACAATATAATTAACAAAATATGATATAAGTAACTAATATTAAGTACGAGATAAGCTTCATCAAAGAAGTTCAGAAGTTAAAAGTGGAACACTAAAGCGTAACAGAAAATTATAAAAACTTAATATAAATTATACAAAACAAACACACTTATTGTAAGTTTCTACAAACTTTCGTTCGTTAATTAAAACCGTAACGCTTCAAATTTCACAACGTAAATATTTTAATAGAAACCCATTGGTACCATTTAATATTCATTGTCTACAGATGCAAAACGAAAATTAGGCATTTAAGAGACAAAAGACAAGAAGCCATCTAAGACTGGGTATGGAATAAAAAAAGGTATATTCTATTTCTATTCGCTCGCCGCATTCGATTTCAATTTCAGGATAATCGAGATCTTGCTCAATTGAACACTCGATTACTCGTTTACGAGGACACCCTCGTTTGAGTTTGCGAAGTTTGATTGCGTTTGCATTGCGCTAGGATATTATCTCGGAATAAAATTAATGCTTACGTTATGTACTACTTGTTATACGTAGTGATAATTACTCGATTTGGTTTACGTGTGATATTGATTTTGAAATGTTTAATTGAAATTAATCAATCAAGTATAATTTAATTATTCAATGGATTCTTACTTAAGTAAGCAGATTGCAGAAGAAATAAAAATATGAAAAATATCATGTTAAAGTTATATAGAAATGATTGTTGCCGGTTTTCCTCTTACTTGGGGCAGTGTTTAAAATGTTTTAGTTTGCTCTATCTGGTTATAAAATTGCTATAACTAAATTATGTTACAAATATCTAACAATGTTGAAATTGCAAAGCTTAAAGAATTATGTGTATTTCAATAAGACATTTACTGGGTATAGAGAAAAGAGGCGATACTAATATTAAATTGTCTATATATATTTAACACACATTTCCTATCTTTTACTTTCTGACAGATTAATATGTAATAAATATAAGAATGATAATTAATGAGCGTGTCGTGGCGCAGCGGCACAAGCGTGTGAATGTAAACGACAGGTTGTGGGTTCGATCCCCACTCGAGGAAATGAAATATTTAATATTTTTAAATTAAATATTTAATTTATTCGCTCTAGTAACAAGGCGGCGTGGAGTTCCACCACGCAACACGCTATGCCTCAGATTCGGCGGAAAGTGGGAAACGGAAGTGGAACGAAGTGTCTTAACACTAGGTTCCCGAGTTTCCGCTGCTTACCCTGCCGTGTGCGGGATACAGCGTGAAACTGAGTATGAATATAAAAATGATAATTTATATAATTTTAAAATACAAATAGAAATACTATCGTCGAAATTTATTTCAAAATCCCTCATCTAGATTATTGACCATACATAATGAGAAGGGGTTCTACATTCACAACAATAATGATAAACGAACAGTAAACTGCAGTTCAAAAGTTAAACATACAAGACAAAATTATTTACTTTGTTAAAAAACTTTTAACTTATCCTAAGATATAATGAACTGCCTAACCGGTGGCCTATTATACAGTCTGGAGGGCTCTACTCTGCTCAAGTACCAAATAGAGGGTTGGAATTTGTCCAATTAACAAACCACTGCCTTAGTATTTTAGGAACTAAATTTTTAAGATATTTGTTGTGAAAATTCTGAGATACAATAATTTTAGACAAAATGTATAAAATTTTGTAATATATAAAATTAAGTTATTTATACATAATATATAAAATTATTGTCATTTTATACATTAAATACAGCCACTACATTTATTACATTCATATTTAAAATATATCAAACCAAAAACGTGTGATCAAAAAGTACAATGAACTGATACATAAAGAGAAAGTATGTACATAAGTAATTATAATATACTAATAGCCTCGCAGCTTCGTTTTTTTTTTTCGTTTTCACAGGTATGTCGAGAAATGCTACCCAAAGTGTGTAGGATACATGATAAATTGCAATATATATATATATATATATATATATATATATATATATATATATATATATATATATATATATATATATACATATATATATATATATATATATATATATATATATATATATATATATATATATATATATATATATATATATATATATATATATATATATATATATATATATATATATATATATATATATATATATATATATATATGTATTGTTTATTAGTCACTCAGTAAATGTAAATAGAAATATTTAATCAAGAATGTCGAGCATAGAGGTAAAAACAGGAGTGTTTTTTCCTAGGAAGTGTCACTTGTTTTCCTTATTTACAGTTTGTCACGTTGAATTGGTCCAATTTCAATAATTTATGTTTGTTGGTAACATTTCAAAACAGGGTAACGCCGAGGTGACACAGTTAGAACATGTTTAACTTTAACGACAGACTTCACTTTTGTGTTACGACATTAGATAATTTTATAATATATAAAGTAAAAGGGGTTGTTTTTTTTGGGATCAGGCTTATAACAAGGTAAGTAGGTGGGAACCTATTATTAAGACGATTTGTAAACCACTTCCCGCTGAATTTTCGAGATATTGTGTGTTGAATGACTTTGTTTTGATAGAACAGCAGGAAATGATTATTCACTGGCCCAATTGAGAATGGAATCCACAGCCATTGTTTACAGTGATATGTACTAACGCTGCGCAAAGACGGCTTTTTAACTTATTGGTTAAGCTGATAGCAACTTCCAATAGATAATTCAGTGTGGTAATACACAGAAAGGAGAACAATGAAATATGTAATAGTGATGTGATTCATCCATTCACTCACATGGTAGGGTAGGCAGAAGAAACTTTAGAACCTAGTGTTAAGATACTCCGTTCAATTCTCCACTTTCCACCGAATAAATGGAAATATTAAATATTTAAATTGAAAATATTGAATATTAACCTACAACCAGGCACATACTTGTGCTCCAGCACCAAGAGAGGCTTCAAATACGATGCATTTTAAATACCTTGTAATATGCAATTGTAATGAAACTTTGCTCTTTCTCTAATGACTGACCTTAGAATAGCTCAACTAAATCCGTTGCATTTATTCCAGGCTGGAGTGGAATAATAACGTCTCCAAAAAACATAAAAGATTTGGTCCAAATTAACCTACGTAAGTACTTTTCCTGATACTGTCTGGAGCCAACTGAATTTTTAATTACATTGCAGATTTTTCACTTAACGCTTACGATAAGTTTTTAACAAATATCTTTGTAAGTAAAGGTTTTTTTTTTTAATTCAAAAGGCAGCACAATATTTATTGTAACATGAACCTGGCAACTAAGAGTTAAGAGTGTCTTAACACTTAGTTCACAGGTCTCCGTTCTATTTAAACACTTCTGTACAAAATTTATGACTCCACCAGTTATACTAATAAATTGTCAAATTGACAAATTATCAAACACACCACGCCCTTATCGACAGAATTTTGAAAAATCCCGCCTTAATCACTAATGTCCCAAAAAGAATACTACTGAAAAATTTTAGACTTTTAGCACATGTAGTTTCCGAGATTTCGTGATGTGCGAGTGAATTTTCTGCTTATATATAGATTCTACATATTTATAGATTCTATTTGAGTGGAGATCAGAACCATAACGTGTCGCGATTACAGTCATACGCTTGTGCCTCGATATCACGACAGGCTTCATATTTGTGTATAGCTAATATAAATTGCCACCGGAGTCGGATTCAAATCCACAACCAATGATATTAATAAGCGAAGTTAACCTCAATAGCATCTTTACTAAACTATTAATCGTACATACTACATTCGCTTTCCCCATTAACTTAATGAACTATATGACAAATCCGAACTTGTTTTAATATTTAATAAGTAAAACCTTTTACGGTCGAAGGATAGATTTAGCACTTCCGTTTGAATAATTTATTTCACTGTTTTTGAGGTATAGGATATTCATACCAAAGCTTGGCTTAGACCTATTTAGGTACAGGTATTTGTTCTAGAATCTAATTATGCGATTTAACTTACGATAGCAATCATATACGGATTATATTATGTTTTAATTATATTTTTAGGGTTCTTTAGCTCAAAAAGAACATATGACTTTAGCTTGTAAAAGCGTATCCATTAATTGTTGTCCATTTATACCTGTTAAGGTCAATTATATTGATATCGCTTGAAATTATGGTAATGATTTATTTTGATTATTGAGCTTAATACAGCTGAAATTATTTTGAAGTATTTATTTAGCCCCTTAGAGCCCTGAGAAATCATGCGTCTAAGCCATTGCAGTTAAAAAAGAATTAATGTAATTATAAGAACACACATCGTTTTAGAAAGAAATTTTGTATTTGTATGAAATTTGTTGCGTTATTGAAACCTTTAAAGTGATTCCCGTGGCCCTATATATAACCATAATATAAATTGATCCACGGGAATTATTTTATAAGTTTTGATAATGTATATATATATAAAATAATAGTTATGAAATTTAGTATTTTGGACCCCATTTGGAACACTGCAGTAGTGTGCATGGTCACGAGTAGTCTGAGGTTGCATTTGTCTGAAAGTTGAAGTAATTAATTATATTCAACTTCCGACGTCCACGATTTTTAATTATTACAGTACACTTCCCTTAATTTTTTGCAGAATGAACTGGTTATGTCTTGGCTTGCGACACCACCACCTGTCTACCACCTAAAATCTACTAATAAAAATTTGGATTTCTCAAACCCATCATACCAACGTAGAGGGCACGATACTTTCCGTTGACCTACAATACTGAAATTGGTACGGAACCTAAGTCTGACTTGCGCTTGACTGATTTTTACTTATAGTTATTTACTACTCACTATGATAAAATCAAATAAAATTATATACGTAAATATTTAAATTTATTTCACAGTATTAATGCGAAGGAATATAAATATTAATTAGAATTCAGCGAATCGTTCATCGGTGTTTAATCAATAACACACGTCGGCGTCGTGCCGTTTGAGACTTCACTAGTAGCACTCGTATTATATGTTCAAATTTAACTTAAGTTACATATTAGCGCTATTGTAACGCAGTGTAGATGATTGTTAATGATGATTTGATCCCCATTCGCGTAAATATTTTTGGTATGGTATGTTATGGTTTTTTGATTATGGCATTCTGAGCGTGCCTGTTGAACACATATCACTTCGCCAGTAAATATTTTTATATCTTAAGACGAAGCTTGACGTTAAGTTCTGATACTCACACCTTTGATACTTCACCCACGTTCTGACACCCAATATTTGAAATTCGGATAACCTTTCTACCAGTAATTTACAAAATACATAGTGTCTATAGGAAATTCACGCCGTGTGATTCCGGCTTAGAATAGGATCACCCTGGTACTGATGGTGTGGTAAGAGGCGACTAAAATACGTGTGGGAGAGTAACATTGCCAGCAATGACAACACGCATGGGCAATGACAACACGCCCATTACCACCCCCGGCATTTAATACTGGCGTTAAGTAGTGGTTTCGGCCACTGCGTTTCGCATTGGGTAATGCCGGGCCCCGGTGCCCATCCACCTGATAGACCGGCAACGCACCTGGAGCTCCTTTAGTGCTACACGGGGTCGTGGGCGGCGGTGATCACTTACCATCAGGTGACCCGTACGCTCGTTTGCAGTGTCTTTCCATTTCCATTTTTTTTAGCTAGTCATTTCCATTTTTTATAACCGATCAGATTAGATCATACGAACGAAACATTTTTTGTAGCGTAATCCTTTGCCAAAACTTAGTGTAATCTATGATGACGAATATATTTTAGTTAAAATGTTCCCTAAAGGTAATTCACTACAACCTTGGTATTAATATGCCATTCTGCCATTGTATTGGACAGATAGCATTTGTTTTATTGAGATTCCAAAATGAAATCCGAACAAATACCAGCTGTTCCTGTGTGTAAACGAAAATTTTACATTGTTGGTGTAGTTTTGGTTGGTTGAACCGGTTTTATAGTGGAAAGAAATCAGCGTAAATTTAGTTTTTTACAATAAGAAATATAAAAATTTATTAACTATGAAATTCTTATTCCAATTTGGTTAGAATTAAATATTAGCCATAACAATACTGAGAAGAATAGAGAATGAAAGAAGAAGAAAAAAAATTCAGAACGAATAATATTATATCTTATTAACAACATAGAATCGTGCATATTCTGTTAAAATATTCGGTTTATAAGCCTAATAAAGCTAACACTATCTTTTAAAATACATTGTGTATTGATAATACAACAATACAAAAGCTCGAACTCAATACTCAATATGAACATTGGTAAATTTGAAAAATATATAAAAACATTTTCAGCTTAAATATTCAATAAGTAAGCCATACTAAATAGATCTAAGTGGTAATTAATGGTTAAAGGCCGTGCCAATTCCATTGTGTAAAGTTCAAGAATCTTCGTATAAAGCCGAGCAAAGTAGTGGCAGTATTTATGAAAGAGAATTTACAATGTCTGTCGTTTGCTTCATTCACTGGCTTTTTTGAGCAACGAAAATTAGGTCGATTCATATGAATTTTTTGATAGTATTTGAATTATAATGTAAAGTGAGCTTTTGAATAGATGTGAAGTATATTAACATTTGCGGTCTATTGAGGTCTTGTAAGAAGTAGAATTATATGTAAATTTAGTAATTTTTGAGGATAAAAAGCTGTAGCTATATAAATCTAATTTGGCGTAACACAGCTTTTTGCTAGATTCTATTTTTTAGGAAAGAAATTATACATAAATAATGAGATGCAATCAATTGATACAGATACATGTTCAGTAACGTCCATCGAATTATGTATATTTGAAATGTATGAAAAAAAAACCGAAAAGAAAACCTCTAATAGATTTGAATTATTTGATAATTAAAAAATCATTTTTTTATATACCCCTATACAAAAACAATATTAAATATGTATATAAATTTTAAAAAAATAAATAAAAACCAATCCAGTTGTATAACTTACTCCTTTAAAGCACACAATGGCCATGCTAAATCAACAGTCAATAGATTTTTACAGCATATTTTTGTAGCGTTACACAAACAAAAGCAAAATACAAAGGTACGCTGAATTTTGATTTTATCATACTTTTTTATAAATACCAGTTATATTTATTACTAAATTAACCGATTGCTGTATTCAGGTGCAGTATAAAATTTTGTAATTTAAATATTGTACCTAATGAAATTTTTTAAGTCCACATAATTCTAGCAGTAAATTATTTCCACTGTCCTACTTTTATAAGGCTCTAATTGGGCAGTTCAAATGATATTACTTTAAATTTTAGTTTAGATCTCAAGTCAGGGGCATGATTTTATTAAAATTATTTTCATTTTTCTGTTCTGGTAGACAAAACATGGCGTTTGGAGACCCAAGGCTTTTTTTTATGTCTAAAATAATATATATTAGCTAAAATAATAAATTGCTGTAAGTACTAAATCGTAATTGTGTTAGCTGCAATTAATTTATAAATAATTAAATTTTATCTTTAGATAAATTGACATGAAAAGTCTTAAAACATTAAAATTTTGTTAATTGTGAAACTTTCACATTATCAAAATGTTAAATAATATTTGGTTTTGTTTAAATAATATGGATTTATCTTTAGCTTTACAGTGTATCCTTCACATGGTAGGGTAGACAAATTGAACAGGGAACTTAGTGTTAAGACCGTCCGTTTCACTTCCGTTTCCCACTTTCAGTCGAATTTAAGGCATTGTGTGTTGAGTGGAGGAATTCAACGTCACGCTTTGCCTTGTAATCAGAGCGAAGAAATAAAAGCATTAAATATAATTAATAAAATTAACATTAAATAAAATTAATAATTTGGAAATATGCAATATTTCATTTTCTCGAACTGGGATCGAACCCACAACCTGTCACACTTCTCAATTTTACAGTCACAAGCTCCACAACAGTCCTCGTGGATACCATCGTAGTAAGTTGATACTGATTATAATTTTGTATTTTACTTCACAAAAGAAAACTTAAATAAGTAAAATAATTTTCGCCAAATTTAAGGCATTAAGTGTTAAATGACTCAACTCAACGCCGCCGTTTTGCTTTACCAAAGTAAAAAAATAAAAATATTAAATATTTTACTTTTTCGCTTGGGTATCGAACCCACAACCCGTCGATAGCGCTTATTATACACGTATTTGCGCCCCTGCATGACAGGCCTCTAATAATAACATTATTGCAAGAACAAAAATATGGATGTGTATTTAAAAAAATATATATATTATCTTAAAAGAATATATTTTTCCATAAAACTATTTATCATAGTAGGCCTTGTTTACACGAACGAACGCTACGTTATGCTAGAATACTTTTTCATTCAGCTTGTAATACATTCGTTTTTGTTTATTTTCTATGTTACTAGCTAGCTTTAAAGCTCGTCGATTCGTTTTACTTTACCTAAAATTAATCTGCCTCACCCACAAAGGAGTTGTTGGCAATTTTGTTTACATAACATTTTTTATTTTGGCTTCAGCGTTTATTATAAAATAGTAGCGTACATCGTTCAAGCGAAACCCTCTAACATTTTTTTATTCTTTAGGATACTTTGAAGATTAAATATATGATATTTGATAATTTTGTAATTTAATTATAGTTGAGTAAACTAAACTTTAATTATTGCGTTTAGAGTGTGTCATTTTAGCACACAATCAATTCGCCAATGTTAGTAGATTGACTTAAAAACATATTTACTTGACATGGTCTTTTTCTCAGCTTCATGATAATATATCATCCCGCACATAGCAGAGTATGCAGAATTAACTTCAGAACCTAGTGTTAAAGCACTCAGATCTTAACAATTTTAGATTTGTATCGTTACTACTTTTATCTAGTAAAATTTATCAAAAAATATTTTAAATCAGATATAATTAATAATATTACATTTTAATTCTTATAAACTCATTCATAACACACAGTATGGTTTTACTAAGGTAAGGTCGCTCTACTACCGGTGCTGGTATAGGTCTCTTAAAGAGTGTTTATGAGGCATAGGAAGGATCGCAGCATGCTCTTGGCATGTTGTGTGACATGTCTCAACATTGATCATAAAACTATACCATGACGGCAATAGAGGACGTGCACTCAATCCTCTTATTTGAATAATAGGTTTCAGTAATAGGATAGATGATGTGAATGGTTAGAAATATTCTGGATCATTAATCAATATGGGTCCCTCAGGGATCTGTTCTTAGTCCTTTTCGCTTTTTAATACATACCAATGACATGCCATAAGAATAATACCAATTAATAATCCATAATACCAATTAAGAATCAATTAATAGTTGACATGAGATAGTATTGTTTGTGGATAATACATCGTAATTTCTAAAATTAAGAAGAAATATATAACGATGTAAACAATGCTCTCTCAAAAATAGTACATTGGCTTGTTGTTAATAACTTACTTTTTATTAGCAAAAAATAACAAATGTGTTATATTCCGAACACCCAACACGGAAATTGTGAAAGCCAATGTGGAGTACCTACAATAATGCTGAAACCGTAGATTCTGTTAATTCTACGGTATTTCTCGGTATGTCCATGAAATCTAAATTACAGTGGGGACCTCATATTGAAGGATTGACAAATAGACTTAGCTCAGCAAACTTCGTAGCTAAAACGATCAAAATATTAACAGATGTGGAAACGTGTTTAGCTACTTTCATAGTATTATGTCCAGTGGCATCTTACGTTGGGATAGTGCTTGTATTCAATAAATTTTTGTCTTACAGAAGCGAGCTATTCGCGCAAATTATTAATTAAAACCTAAATTTTTTTTAATATAAAAAGATTAATAAAAATAAATCGTTGCATCTCAATACATTTTTGGAAATATTCTGTACGTTAAAAAATATTAATGAATTTAACAAAATCGGGGATATACGTAATTTTAATACTAGAAATAATTTAGATTAATCTTAGTGGACCTAAAAATCGATTGCACCGAGCTGCTTCCAAGCTTTTATGGAAAATGTCCGAGAATTTTCTATATCACAATGTAAAAAAATGTGAAAAGACGTTTGTGTGTTAAACATTATTACCAAATTAACTATTGTATTAATAATAACACGCCTTGGGAATACGATGCTCGCTCCAGGCTATTTCAAATATAGTTTGTCAATTATAATAATGTGATGTAAAGTTTTAATTAAAAAACAGACATGTCTTGCCGAGTTTCTTTCGCCGGTTCTTCTCATTTCCGAGGCAGTAACTTCAGGGAAGTGATGGTAAATTGTTAGACGTTCAAAAAACGAAGCTTGTAACTTTACATATTGAATAAAAAAAAATGAATAGTAAAATTGGTACGCAATACTTTCTTTGCGATTCAAAATAAATAGAAATTTATATCAATATAATTAATAAATTTTCATCGTATTTAATTGACACAGGCCATCGGTATGCAGTGGCACAAGCGTGCTAGTGTAACGCGACAAATTGTGTTATTTGTGTAGGTACAATCCTCAGTTAGAAGGTGAGGTTATGAAACATTTAATATTTTCATTTCTTTCAAGAAATTGAGTTCCGTCACTTAAAACGCATTGCCATGAAATGCCGCAATGGACTTTTTAGAATTAATTATATTTTCCTGGTTATTACAAATTTTAAGATAAGGAAAAAAATGTTCATCAATATTATTATACTGCTTTTATATCTTATAGTAGGTACATACGCTAGTCGTACGGACTTAATTATGCTACTACGTCCCATCAATTTGATAAGTTGATGTAAATAAGATGACAGTATCAACAGTTGCTCCGATCTAATCTGTTAGTTTTGGTACTTATCGAGTAAAACCTTTAATAGTTTAGGTGCTTATACAAGATTAATAGCGAGCGATTTGAAGCGAACAGCTTGAAATCCTGAATAATGTTTAAATTAGTAACGTGCTTCGACCCCTTATTGGATGATAATTTTATTAAACAATGTTATGAGTAGTTCCTTAAAGTTTTTGACATCAATGTGATAAAGTTATGAAGTATGAATTTTATCGCAGTTTGAATTTATTTCAAAAACCGGTAAGATAAGTAAAAAACGATAAAAATATAATAACCGACCCTCACTCGGCTTCGCCCGCTTAAATTAATGGTATATGTCAAAATTTACCTAAATTATATAAATTACTCAGCTTCACGCTGTATCCCGCACATGGCAGAGTAGACAGAGGGATCTTGGCAACCTAGTGTTAAGACACTCCATTCCACTTCCGTTCCCCGCTTTCCGCCGAATTTGAGGCATGCTTGTTGAATGGCGGTACTCAACGCCGCGTTTTGCCTTGTACCAGAGCAAATATGAAATATTATATATTTAAAATTGAAAATATTAAATTATCATTTCCTCGAGTGGGGATCGAACCCAGAACCTGTCGGTTACAGTTACACGCTTGTACCGCTGCGCCACGACAGGCCATTATATAAATTGTTACATTAATTGTAGTTTTAGCCAAATTATTATTGTAATGTATAAGCTATATTACTATAACATTTAACCTATTTCGATCAGTAGTTTTTGTAAGAAAGTGGAAAAAGATTTATCCTAAAAACTTTCAAATTCATATTATTTTAATAGGATGAAGTATTTAAAACTCTTAGTACTTAGACATAACGCCTGTCGTGGCGCAAGGGCACAAGCATATGACTTTAAACTCGGCAGGTTGTGGGTGCGATTGAAATATTTAATATTTTCAAATTAAATATTTTCGTTTCTTCGCTCTGGTAATAAGACAAAACGTTGCATTGAGGTCCGCCATTTAACTCATAATGCATTCAGCGGAAAGGTAAGAATAGAACTTAGTTTTTTAACATTAACATTAGGTTTCCAAGTTCCATCTTAGGCGTTAAAAAAATGTTAATAGTATTTATAAATACTTTTAAAAGTGTACACCGACATATCAATTATAAAGATATATTTAATACAGACTGCAAGCAAAAACTGTTGTTTAATTTTATGCTTTCCGTTAATTTAATTGCACGAAGCAATTAAATAATCATCCATTTTGATTGGTAACTATTGTACTTCACGCTTACAAAATAGCCTACATATAAAATAACAAGGATAACCTACATATTAATAAAAAGGATAAAAATCACTTCTATTATAACTGGGAATTAAGTAGGACTCGAATCCTAAGTCTCGTTTACAGTTATAAGAAGAAGTAATAATAATATATACTCGTTATACTCGTTTGTTTGTTTATTTATATATTTGTTATATATAAGGCCTGTCGTGGTGCAGCGGCACAAGCGTGTGACTGTAACCGATAGGTTAATGGTTCGATCCCCAGTCGAGGAAATGAAATATTTAATATTTTCAATTTAAAATATTTAATGTTTAATTTCTTCGCTCTGGTAATAACTCAAAGCGCGGCGTTGAGTTCCGCCACTCAACACGCAATGCCGCAAATTCGGCGGAAAGTGGGTACGGAAGTGGAACGGTGTCTTAATGCTAGGTTCCCGGGTTCTCTCTGCCTATCCTGCCTCGTGCGGGATACAGCGTGAAGCTGGAATATATTTGTTTGGTTAAACGTGTTTATCTTAGAAATTACTATTATTAAATAACATTAAATTTGGTAAAACCAATTTTGCGTTATATAGGAGTAGAAAAATAATAAAAAATGTTGAAAAATCCGGCGATCTCGAAAATTTACACACCGTTGAAGCAACGAAAAAATCATGTATGACACAATTGTTCACCTTTAAAAGTCCTTAAAAAATAAAGTCCTTTAAATATATAGATTTTGGAAGATATTACGGATATAAAAGCAGAGTCATCGTCGCATCAGGCGTGGTACGCCGTGCGACTCGCGGGCCTCAGCGCTTAGCGTGTAACGTAGCGTGGTTAAATTTCAGTATACGGTTACAAGTATATAGTAAGCTTTTTTATAAAACATTTATATATTAGAAAAACATAAGAAAAAGTAATCATTTTAAAGCGTTACTGATATTCCAAAGTTCTACATTATTTAACTGAACAAGCTCAAAAAACACCCGTCTCGAGCTATTCTTGACCCATGGGACCTGTGGGTACATCAATATGTTTCTACTCGCATTACATTCAATTTTTAATACAAGGGCGCCAATAATAGTGTTGTTCGTATCATTTATCTTAGAAGATATCCTAACAAATCTTTTTCTGTAACAATGAGATTGATGTTACGACACGTTGTCATGAATTAAATATATTTTCCTTTTTGTAGATATACTTTCGAAAGTCATAACTGAGGAAATTTGTAGATAAAATGAGGAATGACGTTATTATGTATACAGTTAATATCGTATTGTTCAATATATAGTTTTTGATTCAAATAAATATACGTTTATTAATTTTTAGCTTCACGCTGTACTCCTAGCGGGGTAGCCAGGGTAAACGGAGCGCCAATCGCTACAGTTCGTACATACCTTTAAACCATCTTCGAAAATCATTAACCTTTTCATACATGTCTTCTGAGGGATCCTTATGCTTAATGTTTACGGGACCTTCCTGTATTATTGTAGATATTGTGTTTTCGAAAGTCAGTAGAGCCCTCTTCCGTCTCTGACCTCATTCATTTAAATAAAGAATATAGCAACAATTAAAAGTTATCGCAGCTCAGTAGCACGGCATCTGATTTAAATACGACTATTGAGTGCTCGAACCAATCACGCGGGAATATTAGCTATTTTTAAGTCCCAATAATCAATATGCCTTAATAAAAATTCTATATATATTTTTATGATGTTTAACTTTATATGTACACTATAAAGTTAAACATCATAAAAAAAATATTTTTAACGTTGCACTAGTGTGGTTATAAATGCTAGGGAATTTAACAATAAATATTTTAATTATATACGAATATTGCCAATAATAATTTTTTTATAACATCTTTATGTAGCAATAGAACATACATCTATCGTGTCTAACGTTACTGCTACGCAACGAGACCGTCTTATTTCATGTAACAAGCTAAAGCAGTCCGCACCGAAAAGGATACGGATTATATAACAAATCCAACATTGAACATTATGGCAATAGATCAAACTGCTACTCGCTTTTCGTTGATTTTCCAATTTCCCGTGTTGCAACGTAGAGGCAAATAGGAATGCGTGCCCAAATCACATTCAGATGAACAACGCTGAACGTGCAGTTTTAACTGACGGACGAGATTGGACTGCAATTAAGTTAGTAAAAAAACTTTTACTTTCATAGTCACAAAGGCATTTTTTTTTTAAATAAATAACAATTTATTTTCCTTATTTTATATTTAATTATTTATTATTTAATATAATATTTATTTTATTATTTATTATTTAATATAATATAATATTTAAAAAACAAAATGTCACAAAATATTAACTTTACCATCAACTTAGATGTAGACTGTAAATTGAAAATTTATAATTAATATTATTTATTGACGGAATGGAGGCTAGTTATAGTAAAGGGCACAAAAGTGCGAATGTGATCATGACAGGTTGTGGGTTCGATTCGAGTTTTCTCGCTTTAGTAATGAGGCCTGAAATTGAGCCCTTTCACTCAATAAGCTATACCTCCAGATTTCAGCGAAAAATGGAGAACGGAAGAAAATAATGAGAACGGAGTGTCCTAACACTAGATAAAAAAAACCTCTTCCCTTCACTGAATTAAAATTATAAATTGGAGATCAGTATGATATATCACTTAATGACTCTATATATTTTTTCTTAAAAATGTAAAATAGAGATTTAAAAAAAAACAAAGCATATTTTAGATCAAATATAGACCGAAACAAAGCAACTTGATTGAGGTGAGTCAATTAGTGTCTGCTCGTGGACGTATTTGATAAACAGATGAAATGTAAAGCGTACTTTCAAAGGTTGTTGTTACAAATGGCAATAAATAACAGCGAATATTCAACACTGTATAGTTGATGTCGTTTGTTTATCACTCAGAACTTTAATTATAATAATTATATTTCAGTACAAAGTAAGTGTGGTAAAGTGGGGTAGAAGTACGGTAAGGCAAATGTGTAAATGAACCAACTATTTCATTATATAAAATTAAATTTTAATCGTTTGGTTTGTTCTTTAAGCAAAGGCTTGGCTTTAGAGAACGTGTTTTTTTTAATTGTTAATATTGATATTAATATTAAGTAAGTTACGATTTTGTACTATGCCTAGTCAATCTTATATTTTTTTTTTATGGAAGAGACGGCAAACGAGCGTACGGGTCACCTGATGGTAAGTGATCATCGTCGCCCACGGCCCCGTGAAACTCCAGAGGAGCTACAGGAGCATTGCCGTCTTTTAAGATGGATGGGCACCGGGGCCCGGCATTACCTTATACGAAACGCAGTGGCCAAAGCCACTACTTAACGCCGGTCTTAAATGCCGGGGGTGGTAATGATCCGGTCGAGTCTGCCCATGCGTGTTGCCATTACTGGCAACGTGACTCTATCACACGCACTTTAGTCGCTTCTTACGACACCATCAGTACCAGGGTGATCCTATTCTAAGCCGGGATCACACGGCACAAAACGGCTTATAGTCGACATTACCTCTTGAGGGTGATGAATATGGAAGGCAAAAAAAAAATTGAGACCTATCGTAGGACAGGGGCACGAACGTGTGATTGTAATAGCGACCGGGATCCGTGGGTTAGATCCTGACTAAAGTAAACGAATAATTTAATATTTTCAAATCAAATATTTCAAGTTTTCATTTTTCTGTTCTGGTAACAATGTAAAATGTGGCGTTAAGTTCCGCCACTCATCATGCCATGTTTCAAATTAGGCAGAAAATGGAGAACAAAACGAAGTGTTTTAACACTAGGTTTCCAAGTTACCTCTGCCTACCCTGCAAGGTGTGGAATGCTGTATTCCGCATATGGTAGGCTAAAAAAAGTCACATTATCTACTTAAGCTCAACTATAGTTAATAATTAAATACGAAAATGTATTGGATTGTGATAACCATTTGTATTTCAAATAAATAATAAACATTTAACTACTGGACTATCTACTGAAGAACTTCAATAGAGCTGATGCTATAAGGAATAACCAAATGTCGCCTTGGCAAAAGTTGTTAATACTAATTAGATACATTCACATATATTAAAAATATGCTAACTATAAACCGGTCCATTGGTGAATATGAAGAATTAAATACAGATTTATTGCGACAGCCTGGACATAAACGCTGTTCATACAATACAGGTAATGAACAACCCATTAAATAAGAAGAGTTTAGGAGTTTTGAATCCATTATTCATGCATCCGAAGGAATCGAATTCAATGACCAAAGACATTTAGTCACTGTCGAGAGATTGCTGATGAGTAACTAGGGAAGATGTACTCACTTATCTTAACGGTGTATCCCACACATGGCAGGGTAGGCAGAGGGAACTTATCTAGAACCTAGTGGAATTCAACGCCGCGTTTTGCCTTGTACCAAAGCGAAAAAATTAAAACAATAAATATTTAAATTGAAAATATTAAATATTTCATTTCCTCGAACCTCCTTTTTTCGGACCCCACAGCCTATTGGTTACAGTCACTCTCTAGTGCCGCTGCGCCACGACGACAAGCCTCGGAAGATATATAAGAACATAATTCAACCAGTTATTTTCAATGACATCAAATTTTGGCCAACATCATCTGGAAACACTGCAGGAAATTTAAGGTGATGGGTTGATACCAGACGTTATCTAGATTAACTACGTACATAACACATTAATTCGAGGCAAAGTTGGGTTCCCTGACGTCCAAGAGCGTTACCGCCGGTATTAGGGCCAGTAGAGTACCCACCGAGAATATTGGAGTCCGTATAAAGATTCGTCAGGTCGAGCATTATAACCTATATTTATATATAGCACGTAATTTATAGCTTATCAACTATTAAAAGATAAATAAATTATTACAATACTATGCATTTTTAATATGTAATTTTAACAGAAAAACAGTTTAATTCATGCTAAATAAGGTAGGAAAATGTTGTTAAAATAATAAACACTGACAATGTATTCAATACATTGATAAATACCTAAGATGAAATGTCATCCAGGGTTTATCAATGTATTCAATACATTGATAAACCCTGGATGACATTTCATCTTAGGTAAATGTATCTGAAGTAAAAAATGTCTTATTCTCACGCCAGAAGAGACTCGAGTAGAAATAACAATACAAAAATATTTATAACATAAGCCATATATTAATTAATACATATATTTATTATAAAGAAGTTGCATATTGGTTCCTAAAACTTATCGTTGGTAAGATATAGTAGTAATATATATAGGTAGAATATTCTTTTAATATTGACAGAAAATGAGTAAAATTAAAATACGACCTCATAAAATAGGCAACGAATATTCAAAATTGACGTTTTAAAAATAAATAAGTAAGCAAGTTACAAAACAAACAATAATCCCCTTAAGTGAACACTTGCACAGAATTTAAGCTCTTCTAACCAGACAATTGATGCTCCAAGTTTAACATCATAGGAGATTATACACTTGATTTGATCATAAAATGTCTACTTTTTATAATATTCAGTAGTATAGTGTATATATGTAGCTGTTATTTTCGATGTTTGCTGAGAAATCGGCGAAAATCGTGTAGCACACTCACTATAGTGATGACTAATTATATTATTGTTACATATATAATATAGCCATCGTTGTCGTTAGTGCAGGATCTTGTAACTGTAATTTTTGAAAAAGGAAATATCCGTAAATATAATTATTAGCAATACGATTTTTTTTTCTTTCTGGTGCAGTGATAAATAAGCTTGTATAAGGCAGGTTCCATATAGTAAAATCTAGTACCTCCTTAAAGCGTTCACGTCACTTTAAATCAATCTTCAATGTCTACTGTAAAAAATGTGTTTTTATAATTATAAGACGCAGCACTGACGTCTAGGATATCAACCTACGCTATTTTTTATGAAACGAAAGATCTTTATATAGTAATAAAAACTGATTTACTTACTATATTATAAAAAGTTTTTTTTGTCAGTTTTACGCTGTATCCCGCACATAGCAGGGTGGGCAGAGGAAACTTAGGCACTTAGTGTTACGACATTTCGTTCCGTTTCCCCTTTTTCGCCGAATTTTAGGCAGGGCGGCATGAGTCAATGTCAATACAATCACAAAGATCAATGCAATTTTTTTGATAACAATTAATTTTGCTCGAGAATCGAAGTATAGCTTATAATTTGTACAATTATAACTTACTTTTTAAATTGTGGAAAATCCGAGTTGTTAGATTACACTCCATGAAGTAAACGTAAGCAATTCCCAGAACAACGTCGCGTGGTCGCAGAATTTCAATTACTTTATTATACTTTATTAGAACTACATATAATGAGAGCGACATACCGCTTGCTAGTGATATGAAAGAAATTCTTAGGTATGTGTATATTTTTGTAATTTTGTAAAAATCTTTTTCTCTCTTGACTTCACCAGACGCAACTAGCGCATTTTTATGATACTCTTTTAATATTGTTTTCATTTGCCGTTTATAATTACCAATTTTAACAATACTTGAAGGAAGAACTAGAGGTTCTTTGAAGTTTTCCTATTGTTACATAAACAAGCTTAACAAACTATTTGTTTGTTCAGCTAAAGCGTATTTGCACTTTCACCTGAAAAGCGCAATTTAACAACAGAAACATCAAATACGCTGAACTCTATTTAAATATTGTATATAAATATAGATAAATTTCTCATTTTATTGGTAATTAAGGCTGAATTTAGGAGTATACCATCAAAATTCAAAGATCAATTAGTAGGGCGAAGTGCCTTTGATCTTACAAGAGGCCCTGCCGGCTTCTTTAATTCGTCGGACACCAAACAGATTATCCACTTTTGTTCGCTGGCTTTAGCATATTTAACAAGCGTTTTTGAATATATTTTTTAATATCTACGAAGGTAAGTAATTAAATTATTTTAATATCCATTGGCCGCAAATTGCAGGAGAAGCTGCGGCTTATATCGTTAATTGTTAATTTATACTTTGTTTTACATCTAAAATTTACCTTTTTTAACTTTCACAAGAAGATAGTAAAGACTTTAATCGTGAATATATAAAAAATGGAAATAGTGGAAAGTATAAATAATAAGTGTTGTACTAAGAAATGAAATCCGCTTCCGTTCGTCCGTTTTCTAAGAAACTTCTGACTTAAGTCAGAGGATTGTTTTAAAAGAAACAAAGTGATCGCTTACTAAATTTATATTATAATTTTTGCTCAGTTATTTTTTAAAAAAAATATTCCGTTGTCGACTTTATACCCAAGTTGTGGACAGAAATTTTTAACATTTTAACAAAACAAGAGAGGCCTGTCGTGGCGCAGCGGCACAGACGTGTGACTGTAAACGATAGGTCGTGGGTTCGATCCTCACTCGTAGAAATGAAATATTTAATATTTTCAATTTAAATATTTAATGTTTTCATTTCTTCGCTCTGGTACAAGGCACAACGCGGCGTTGAGTTCCGCACTCAACACGCAATGCTTCAAATTCCGTTCTCCGGTAATGGAACGAAGTGTCTTAACACTAGGTTCCCAAGTTCCCTCTGTCTACCCTGCCATGTGCGGGATACAGCGTGAAGATCAGTGAGTGAGTGAGTAATCAAACAAGAGATTTTTTATAACTTTCTAAAATACCATTCAGTTCCAGTACTTTAAATTTGTGTTCAGTTCCAACCAAATTTTTATTATAGAAACGCCTATATTTTTATCGTTTCTCAAATTATTATGATAGAAATAATATATAATTAATTTACAACTAATTTAATACTTCAAGTTGAAAGCCTAAAGAATATATTGACATGTGAAAAATGTTTAACACCTGAAAAAAAAAGATTCATGTTATATGGATATCTATTAGACTGGTTCAAAAAAATTTACTATTTTTTTTTTCGAAACAATTTCATTTATACCTTCGAGGAGGTGTAGAAAGATGCCTGTTAAAAGGAGAGCTCTTAATATTAATATTTAGAGGTCGCTCATCGCAGATTTCTATTTCCCATTGAAATAACATTGAAAAAAAAATTTTAAACTTTGGAATTTTATATTTCGGTCTAGAAGCAAAATGCCGGGATGAGCGATACTTATTTTTATAGAAAATTTGTTGATCTACAAAAAAAGGTTTCTTATCATTTTTCGACAAATTTACTCCTTCAAAAGTTATTCAAGGTTAAAGTTTAATTTAGAGTAAATTCAAGTTTTTTTTCTTGATTTCTGACAAAATGTTAAAACTTATCACTTAAAATCATAAAATCATTCATGAAAATTTAATGAATGATTATGTAAGGAAAAGTTGGGCCAGTTAAAAATTCTAGATTTAGAAATCCTATAAATTAAAATTGATGATTGAATTGAAGTTAGCTTAGTATCGAAAACTAATCGATAGTAATCAAAAAAATGGTTACTGATTCCTCATTGGTTAAAATTAAAATAAATTTGTCGAAAAATGATAAGAAACCTTTTTTGTAGAGCAACAAATTTTCTATAAAAATAAGTATCGCTCATCCCGGCATTTTACTTCTAGACCGAAATATAAAATTCCAAAGTTAATTTTTTTTTTCCAATGTAATTTCAATGGGAAATAGAAATCTGCGATGAGCGACCTCTAAATATTAATATTAAGAGCTCTCCATTTAACAGACATCTTTCTACACCTCCTCGAAGGTATAAATGAAATTGTTTCGAAAAAAAAAAACTGTCACTTTTTTTGAACCAGTCTAATATCTATTCTTCTTATTATAATATCTTTCTTTCTTTCTTAGCTTCACGCCGTATCCCGCACGAGGCAGGGTAGACAGAGGGAACCCGGAAACCTAGTGTTAAGACACTCCGTTCCACTTCCGTTCGCCACTTTCCGCCAAATTTGAGGCATTGCGTGTTTAGTGGCGGAACTCAACGCCGCGCTTTGCCTTATTACTAGAGCGAAGAAATGAAACATTAAATATTTAAATTGAAAATATTAATTATTTCATTTCCTCGACTGACGATCGAACCCAGAACCTGTCGGTTACAGTCACACTCTTGTGCCGCTGCGCCACGACAGGCCTTATTATAATATCAATTTTAACAGTTTTTATAAAATTTTATATGCAGGGGATTTCGAGGACGATAGATTGATTTAGCTTAGGATTCAGTTTTAGTAAATATGGGTTTATTAATCATACAATCCCCCTGGCTGGGGCGTAGAAGAGTTTAAAATATGTAAATCGTATCTAAATATAAATTCCAAAATGCGCTTGGGTCAGCTGGATATTATGAAAAAAGACAAGACAAGACAAGACTTAAATCACATAAACTTTAATATTATCAATAGAATAAACCTAAGCTAAATCAAATATTTTAATACTTTCAAGTCCCACTCTTAGAAATTACAATTTTTCATTAAAAATCTCAAAAAAATATTCAAATCAACTTAAACAAGACGAAATTCACAACGTTATAGAACAGTCGATCCTGAATATCAACCAGTATTTTGTATGAAATTAGAATTTCGCGACGAATTTTGCAAGTTGGCACACCGTGAAATTGTATCTGGCTTGCAACTAGCGTCAGGCTGACGCTAAAATACTTGCAGCTATCCCGGACAGACGTCATAAGTTTCTAACCCTATAACGCAAGCTTTATGACGTGAATGAACTAGATATAGCAACAATAAATATATACACAGTACTTATAAACGCCCTCCATAGCTCTCAATACACGTCGCACAGTAAATGGGACGTGTCTAAATAATATTATACATATGGTGTACGTATTATACATATGGTGGTGGCGGTCTACTTTATATAGATCTAATAATAAAGTTAGTAATATTTTAATAATATAAATGTGATCTAATTGATTAAAGAGTTGACAAAGAAACTTTTTATCTTCAGCCCAAAGGCTAAGCCAATAGCCAAAATATAAAAACTAACCAAGATATTAATGTAGTTTTTAAATAGCGTGAGTAAGGAATAAATAGTTATTAGATATTTAATATCTCTTATAAATATTTAATAGACCTAATGAGTCTCTCAGCTTCACGCTGTATCCTGCACATGGCAGGGAAGGCAGAGGGAACTTGGGTACCTAGTCTGATAGCATACTCCGCTCCGTATCCCACTTTCCATCGAATTCAAGGCTTTGCTTCTTGAGAGGCGGAACTTAAAGCCGCCCTTTGCCTTGTTGCACAAATAAATAAAGATATTAAATATTTAAATTAAAAATTTCGAACCCAAAACCTATCGCGTTTACAGTCAAATGCTTGTGCCACTGCGCCATGACAGGTCTCAATCTGACCTAATGACGATATCTATAAAACGAAGTAACAGTCTCAGAAATTATAATAATTATTATAATAAACAAGTCCCAATTCGACTGTAGCACAAAACACTTTACAAGCAATACAAGTAATCTTATCTGCCCACGAACATTACTTCACGAACTTTCCTTTAATTGGACTACGTAGTGGTACAATTATGTAAATTTAAAATCAAAGCGCAACTTTTGTACTTATTTTGTAACGGCAGTTCTTATGGCGATTAAAGTTTTAATCTAAAAGTTTTTATTGAACTCTATCAACTAAACACTGTTTCTATTCAGCTGCATTTTGTGTTCTAAATATTTATCAACAAAGTATAGTTGGCGCAAATATTGAGTAAGTTTCTGAATTCGTGTACGTGAGGTGAATGATGAACGATAAGGTTCCTGCTACAGATGTTTATCAACTTCCTAGAATCCTCTAATGATCCAATAACCAACGCGTAAGGTACCTACATATAAATGTATGAAGCACAAAAGCGTATTATTGTTAATATAAAATAAATATACATACACTTAAAAGAAATCAAGTATCAGAAATTAGTCAGTGGGACGGTATCTGACTGTAAACACAATATTTATGGATTTTGATTCAGAAAAATGCTTGTATTTAAATTGATGTCATGCACTTGGTCTTTCAAGGTAAAAAAGTCAGTAAGAGAAACTACGGAGTTAAGTCACAGATCATGCAATTAAATGCTAAAAAGTCAAGTGGCAATTAGAAAACGAAATGTCTTTAATTATTTACATTATATGTATCTTACTAGAGCAATAGTATCTAATAATGGATATAAATTAATATTTTAATGAATTGAATTTATTTATATTTACTTAGTATTAAATAGTAAATAAAGTAATAAATAGTAAATATAAATTAATTCTACATAATCAAGTACATATCTACGTAAGATATGTAGGTACTTTTTTAAAAAATATAAGTGTGTTTAAAATTCCGTGAAAATTTGGGGACGGAATATCTTAATACTTAGATCGCTCTCCCTACCCAGCTATATGCGGGGTGTAGAGTGAAGGTAAAAAGATAGTTATCTTCGGAACTGGAAACATTATTTAATATCACATCTTTACACTATTTTTCCTCCTCTTTGATATACGATTTGATTGAAATACATGAAATTAAAAAAATATCTTTGGCTCTGATTAAACACAAAATTAATTTATAAATGTATGTCACATTTTAAATTTAGACAAAATATCATATAAACATAGAAAGTGCGTGTTTTATGGTTCTTCATCTCCAATTTAAACTTAGCCTCATAAAAATTATTGAACCCTACATCCATTAATAGAATATATATTTGAGGCCTGTCGTGGCCCAGCGGCACAAGCGTGTGACTGTAACCGACAGGTTCTGGGTTCTATCCCCAGTCGAGGAAATGAAATATTTAGTATTTTCAATTTAAATATTTAATGTTTCATTTCTTCGCTCTGGTAATAAGGCAAAGCGCGGCGTTAAGTTCCACCACTCAACACGCAATGCCTCAAATTCGGCGGAAAGTAGGGAACGGAAGTGGAACGGAGTGTCTTAACACTAGGATCCCGTGTTCCATCTGCCTACCCTGCCTCGTGCGGGATACAGCGTGAAGCTAAAAAAATGTACTAGACATAGAAAACTAATATTTAGTATATAAAACTTCTATATAAAAAATAATAATTAATATTTCAATATAGCATGAAAACAAGAGAAAGTCACAAACTCCAAGCAAATAAATGTGGCAGGCTACACCTAATGTTTGTATAAATGTCGAACCATATCCATATCTTCAATAATTTTCTGACAATTCAATGTACTAATATCAATAAAATTGTTTTCAGAAAATGGTAAATGTAAAAATTCTCAGATACAAAGTGATTGAAACGAAATCTCGCCTAGTAATGTGGACATCGCGTGACTATATGTGGCGTGCTCGAACGAGTGCCGGAGCGATATACCCGCAGTGGAACTTTCCTTGCATTCTTGAGAATATACTGTCTGACCGTGACGACTGTACCACTGAACTATTACATCTACAGTTGAAAGAGTATAAACTATTTTAATGATTTATTATTGCGTACTAATTCTTAGATTTAGCAAATTATAATTGTTGAAAGTGTTCGTTCACTACATTTAAATATTCTCCGTATATGCCGCAAAAACTAGAAGATCGATAAACTAAACCAAAAGCAGTAGTTATTCTTATATTAAGACACCTCATTCTAATTTTTCCTAACTTTTTCTTCGGGTTTTATGTTGCAAATTATATTATATACTTACAGCGCCCGCGTTGTAACAAGCGTATAAGATTTTTACCGAGCCTGATGAGAACGTGTGGCTCAGTTGATCAGATCGCTTGGACGGTTTCCAAGAGACGCAGGTTAAAATCTTGCTAGGTTTAAATTTTTATACGTTTTTTAAATAAGATTTTTTTAATGTGAAAAACATTTTAAAAATAGTAAAAATATTAGGAATTATTTGTAAAGTCTCCAGTACATTTATTTCTAATCCCTATTAACTATTACAAATTCTAAAGAGTAATTGAATGACCCTTAGAACTAGCTAAAGGTCCAAAAAAATTAACGACTATTATGAGATAATGATGATGTATAATACGATCACTAAATTATTAGATTAAAAAATGTCGTATGTTTATTTCTTAGTTAGTCACATACTAAAGTATCTGATTTACTTAATTTTTTTTTGTACTAATTTGCCTTAAAAAAGTTAAGTGCATGAAATAAACAAATCCTACCTATAAAATTGTAGATCAAGTACTATTCGTTGAAAAGTCAAAAACATGCATTATTTCAATTGTGGTTCTAAGACAAAGCGCGGCGTAAGTAACTTCCACCACTCAATATGGCAATTCGGCGGACAGATAGAAACGGAACGGAATCTTAACATTAGGTTCCCAGGTTCCCTGTGCCTATCCTGCCATGTGTAGGATACAGCGTGAAGCTGAAAAAAAATTAGATCCGATCCTCAATGACTACGATATTGAAAAATGTATTTTCTTTGAATGATAAATTGTTTCCACGAAATTTATATTGTATATATGAATATTTATATTACAATAACAAAGAAAGATATGTTCCAAACTATTGAAAGTCAAACGCTTCAAAGCACTTTGAAGTATTGAATTTGTACGTTATTTTTATTCTGTTCCCTTTTGTTTTTGTTTAAGTCTTAATAATATGTTTAATATTTAATTACATGTAATAAATATATAAATAAAATGACCAATCTGAACACTAACAATTACCTGTCTTAGCATTACCCCTACCACACGAAATAATACTGAGAGCAGTTGAGTTGGTGGTGTAGTCTCAACGCCAAAATACGAAAATATTTCAAACGAAAATAAACTAAGGTCTATCGTGGCGCAGCGGCACAAGCGTGTAACTGTAACCGACAGGTTCTTGGTTCGATCCCCAGTCGAGGAAATGAAATATTTAATATTTCCGCCACTCAACACGCAATGCCTCAAATTCGGCGGAAAGTGGGAAACGGAAGTGAAACGGAGTGTCTTAACACTAGGTACCCGGGTTCCCTCTGCCTACCCTGCCTCGTGCGGGATACAGCGTGAAGCTAAGAAAAGAAACGAAAATAAACTAAACTTGCATGTTAGTCTTTAGTTCTTTTTCATTAGATTAGATTTTACTTCATTTTTTGTAGGTTTCACAATGTATCTCGTAGCCAACAACAGTGTCATAATACTCTGTCCTTCGCTTTCCGCCAAAATTCGAGACCAACCATTGTAACGGCGGAACTCTACGCTTCACAAACAACAAGCAAAAAGGCAGACAAGTAAAGCGGGAAAAAATTCTAACAAAAAAATACTTTTATATTCTTAATATTATTGTCTTTATCAAGATACAGACATATCATACATAATGTGTGCGAAGCAATAGTAGCTAGCCCCAAATCTCTACGGAGTAATGCGGACATCGCGTGATTGTATTCGTCCTATCTGACCAGATTCCAGAACAAAACATACACACATCCCGTATTGGATCTACCGGACATTAATTACACTGAATTATAATTGAAATTCGATGTTATTGTTAAATGGAAACACATTTGCAAACAAAGTTGTAGTTAAGGCCTGTAGTGAAACATGCGTATGACTTAAACGCGACTGGTTGTGATGTGAAAATTTTAAATTCTTCGCCCTGGTAACAAGGCAAAATTCGGTATTGAGTTTCGCCACTCAATAGACAATACCTAAATTCCGCATAAAGTGGAAAATGGAACCGGAGTGTCTTAACACTAGGTTCCCAATCTCTCTGCCTACTTTGATATGCGCGGGATACAGCGCGTATAGCGCTGGCATGTGACCTTCATCTTGTCGTCGGGTATTTTTACATTTTTAAATATGTGTTTTTTCAATACTAATATATTAAAATTGAAAATTTAACTCGATGTGAATGTGAAAAGTATTTCAGGGATATATAAAATGGAAACACCGTATTATAATAACTATGTAAATATATTTTTACTATGTTTTAAAGTGTTATTCCACACTTAGGACAGAAAATACTAAACTTAAATTTAAAAAGCGTATAAAAATTTTGAACGAAGCAGGATTTGAACCCGCGCCTCTGGAATACCGTTCCAGCGCTCTGACCACTAAGCCATTCGTTCTCACCGAGCTCCGTCGAAATTCTTATACGCTTGTTACAACTTATTTTTGTTGTTAGCATCTCTGTAGGGAGATTTTTACAAATTTCCGCTACCCAAAGACAACTCGTAAGAATTATCGTTTGGCAAGAGAGAATACTATTTACTTTAATATTTTTACTATGTTTTAAAGTGTTATTCCACACTTAGGACAGAAAATACTAAACTTAAATTTAAAAAGCGTATAAAAATTTTGAACGAAGCAGGATTTGAACCCGCGCCTCTGGAATACCGTTCCAGCGCTCTGACCACTAAGCCATTCGTTCTCACCGAGCTCCGTCGAAATTCTTATACGCTTGTTACAAAGTTGAGAACGAATGGCTTAGTGGTCAGAGCGCTGGAACGGTATTCCAGAGGCGCGGGATCAAATCCTGCTTCGTTTAAAATTTTTATACGCTTTTTAAATTTAAGTTTAGTATGTAAATATATTCTAAAATTGAATTTCGCTACGGAAAAAATATTTCAGAAACGATATACAAACAATATATGATTAATTATAAACAGAAAAATTATTAACCACACAAAAGTATGATACAAGTGTATCATGTATCGAAATGGGCTTTATTTTAAAATGAAGTACTTATAACAAGGATTTAAGAGTAGAGTTCAGCAAACTGCAGAAATATTACCAAGGAAACAGCTGTGCGCATCCTCAGAGTGTACACGACGTTCGTCGTTAGGGTTGTATCTCTTTACATATTAAACAATAGTTGAAGCCGAGAATTAACTGTGATTTATACTTAATTAATTATTGTATATTTAGTTTTTCTGTTTTCCCCTAAAATAAATGTAGTGTTTTATTTTCGTGTTATATATATGTTGCTTTGATCGGCTGCTCGGTAATTTTTTTAATAAAAAATCTTCAACAATTTCTCAGAAATTTATTTTTCTTAATTATAAAAAAGCAGATTTACAGCTTTACCTGAATAGCAGGGTAGAAAAAAGTGTATTTAGATGCCCGTTTTCCGCTTATTTTTCTGGACATTCATAAGAGCTGAAATAAGATTCCAATACTATATATACGTTATATAATAACACATACGAAGATGGGAGCTACTACCATTGTGCTTAAATTTGTTGTTGGTTTCTTTATACCAATGTGTCAGGACGATCTTTCGAGAAAGATTAAAAAATAAAAAATAATTATAAAAAAAAATAAACAAAGCGTAACTTTCAGTGATATGATGGACAACTTAACCTTATCTGTTATCCTCAATAATATATATGTTTATACCTCTAACTCACTACACCGACAACCCTACATCGTTATCTTACTTGCTGAAGTCTCGCGGCTCCGCTCAGGTGTAAATAGCAGCCGGATCGCCATTTCATACTTCACATATTTTAAACATGTGATTATCATAAATATGATAAATGTGAAGGCGCCTTTATTGGAAAGCATAATATTTAATAGTAGATAAATATTTTATGATATTAATGGTTGTGACAGTTATGTATATATTTTGTGAAACGGAATATTATAAGATATCTGTTTGGTTAAATTTTATTATAAAATCGAATATGCTCTAATAAATAATTAATTAATGAACAATTTTTCTCATAATATCATTCTAATTTTTATTTTAAATGTAATTTATGTGTGATAATTTAAAAAAAATACTCAGTCATAAAAATAACAACAGACTGTCGCGCAGGGGTACAAGCGTGTGACTGACGCGATAATTGTCACTTCGCTTCCCGCTCGGGGGAATGAATATTTTTTTTTTTCGCTTTAGGACTTCGGCCAATCGCGGCGTTGAGCTGTTTTCAATACCCAATACTTCGAGATTATTGCAAAGGTGGAGAACGAAGTGTTTTGATAGTAATTTTATGTTCGTGACGTTTAAAAAGTGCTTGCTAAAGCCTATTTGAATAAAGAATATTTCGAATTTGACACTAGCTAAATGAGGTACGAGGGAAATGCAGCGGGAAGCTGAAATAAATAAACAGGAAATTATGTCATAATTTTTTAAAGTGATGTTTCATAGTTATTCACGTTTATATACATTTTATCAAAAAGTTCCATTGAAAAAGTAAAGAGCAAATTGATGAAGTTTGTGATATTATAAACTTTCATTTTGCTTTCCCTATAAAATGCATAAAATGCGGAGAGATGAATAGTAACGGCTGTTCATGTTATATTTTTTATTATAAATTCATTACTTTATTTAGTTTTAGTCTCTTATTTTCAATATTTAGGCAAACAACACTGCCTCTCAACATGCTATGCCTTAAAACAGAACGGAGTATCTTAATATTAGGTTCCCAAGTTCCCTCTGCCTACTCTACTATGTGCGGGACACTGCGTGAAGCTGGTAAAATAAATATTATTCTGTATAGTTTACATATAGTATGCATAATTATACTTGACCGACGTCGACGATATATCTTATTTATATTAAGTACTTTGCTGTAATATTTGTAAGTAATATTAATATTAAATATATATCAATGCAGTTGGAGTACATCTCATTATTATACATTTCATATTGATATTACCAGAGACTTCCGTAAAATATAGCCATAAAAAAATGATAAAAATTCTGTTTTGATTTCACAATTAAGGCATTATTTCTGCTCACCACGATGTGACGATATAACAATAGTCACAATACAAACAAAATTAACACAACTAAATGTAAAAGTAAGTTTTTGGCGTGTAGATGTTAAATAAATCACATGCAACTCGATGGGGACACTAATTAGCTAGCACGTACGCCCGCAACAGATGAACAGACATGCTGATCGGACCGTGTAATTACTCTAAACCTATGTCTGTTAAATATATTTCCATTATACAGTTTCATATACTTTTATATTTTTTATAAATACAGAGAAAACTGAGTATATTGATTCTTAGTTTTGTAAAACAACAAAAAGCAGGAAACTAATATAATATTCAGAAAATTGTAATTAAAAATGATTAATAAGCAATAAATAATAGTACCGTTTCGCCTTTGATATGAATAAGAAATATATATGCATAAGTTAAAATACTCGTATTATTTGTATATTTTTTTTGTCTAAGACTAGTACTATTTTGCTATCATTATAATTTTATTTATTAATCATTACTCGCTCTAGAACGTAAAGCTTTTTCTACCAATATATGCGTTCGAAGTGAAAAACAATACCGCTTGGCGCTCTGTTCTC